>JAQGBI010001026.1:0-11596 GCA_034698325.1 Sminthurinus elegans | reverse complement strand
AGTCATTGTATACTTTGACTAGTTATTGTATACTTTGACTGGTTGTATGAAATGACTGTAGCATATACACACTACACGCAC
The DNA here is from genome assembly GCA_034698325.1 of Sminthurinus elegans. Lineage (NCBI taxonomy): Eukaryota > Metazoa > Arthropoda > Collembola > Symphypleona > Katiannidae > Sminthurinus > Sminthurinus elegans. The sequence goes on along the minus strand of JAQGBI010001026.1, from coordinate 11,515 downwards.
TTTTTTCTTTTTTCTCCCTTGTCTCTTCAAAATGAATGAATGAACCACTACGAACTACGAACTACGGACTACGGACTACGAAGCAATAATACTAATAATACTATACACACTACATCCTACACACTACACGCACGACCCAAAAAGTACAGATTATAGATATAATTCCCATATATCAACTATCTATATTATGAAGGAAACTTGGAGTCCTTGTTTTGTTTTCTCTTCTTCTTCTCTTCACCACTCGTGCCTTCTGCCTCGTGTTGAGTTTGGGGTATATGAAGTACACCATTCTTGGGACTTTACTGATAAAAATGTCTTGTTCTTCATTTCTACGAGTACTTCCAGTTTGGAGTTTGGAGTTGTTCCTTCCGTATAAATAAATACGTAGTATATTCTACATTCTACATACATAAAAACTAAGATGGTGACTCTTCTATCTTCTCTCTTTTCAGCATGCTATAGAATATAAAATGTAGTGCAGAGTGTATAATGCTATCGATATCGATAGATACTTTGACTTTTGGTTTCATCAATGTTTTTCCTACAATATTGAGAGTTGAGAGTTGAGAATTGAGCTGGACAACGTAAAACAGAAAAGAGAAAACAGAGTCTCTTCTATGTTCCATCTTTCACGCACTTTTATAGTAAATATAGCAAGTTCTGTGTAGTAAGACTTGAGACTTGAGACAAGTAGAAAGAAGGGGGAAAAGAACAGACGTCGTCATTGTCATCCTCTTCTCCGACAATAGTGTGATAACCTTTTCCCAAGGGGAATTTTCAAACTCCAAGCCAAAGTCAAAGTCCAAAGCCAAAGTCAAAGTCCAAAGCCAAAGTCCAAATCCAACTCTTCGTCCACATCCTATTAGCATTCCCTCTCTCTTCTCCTTAGGTCAACACACACACTTTCTCCAGGTTCAAGTACACACACATGAAGAGAAGAGAAAGCAGTTGATACTGTACTTTGGATTGTGGACAAAATGACCACGGAAAAGTCGAAAAGCAACAGACAGATAATCATGAGATGAGCTGACAAAAATTTCTTTCTCTATTCTACCAGCTACTTTGTCCACTGTCTACTATCCACAAGAGAGAGGTTGAGAACTTTTGGGACTCAATCAGCAATAGACAATAATTATATAGCACGTTCAATGTTCAATTTTCGGATTTTCCAATGAAGAGAAAGGAGAAAGTGCAAGCCGTTCTCTACACTATGTATTTTGTACATGTAATATGTATGATACTCTGAGTCCGAGTCACAAGTATTTTTGTTGGTTGCTGGAATCTAGAGACTAGAATCTTTGGGAAAAGTCATGAAACTGAAACAAAAGGGAAATGGACCGCAGGATTCACATCCGCATAAACTCGAATCTCTCTCTCTCTTAACTCTTTATAAAAATAGGAAATAGGGAATAGGTAAACTAAAGAAAATTCTATAATCTAAACCAACCTTTGTAGATGCATATGTATTATGTATTTTTTCCAATTTCCAATCATCTGGCTTACGTATGTTATGTACAATGTACATGTGTAGTACTTTGAAATAGACTTCTCATCCACAAGCTCATTTTCACACACATCGTAAACGGGCGTAAAATCGGAAATTGGAAAACCTATTTAGTTTTATTGACGTAAGTCCACTTTGTTCCTCCTTTTATCATGCTGACTATGACTACTAAGTACTGACTGCTGACAGTATTAACAATCCGACAGTTTCGTTGCAAGTTGAAAGAGAGTTGCTATTTGTTATTTTTTGATGCAAAGTGTGAAATTTTTCCTCTTCATTTCATTTCTGTTTGGTGCAGGTTGCAGTGTAAATATTTAAGAGTTTGCAACATTTGCTACTGGTAGTTTTATTTTTTCTGTCCTCGATTCCTCATTATTGTACATTGTACACTCCTGTGCTATGAGCTGTGACAGTGGATACTAATAAAAGATTCGTAGTTAGTAAGAAACATTATTTTATGTCAGTGTAAAGAGTAAAGAGCTCATATAAATTTTTGCTCATCAAAAACTTTATAGTTTTTGTTTCATTTCTAATTCAGTTTTTTTTTCCTTTTTTTAGTTTTTACTTTTTTACAACCAATGACCGACCAATTTTATAAACAAAAGGAAAATGGAGAGTTTTGTAGAATATTTTGCAACTTTGCTTTTATTTTTGTTTATGTGTTTCATGTTTTATGGGATTTTCATTAGCAGTATACAAACCTGGATTAATCATAAAATACAAGTTATTTGTGACTCTTGTAAAATATAATAATTAAAGAAAACGAATAAAAATTCCAAAGATTTCGGAGGATTAAAAAAGAAAAATGACTTCTTTGGTTTTATTTTGTATTTTGTACTTTGGCTGGCGTAATAATTCGTAATTTTTCGTAATTCGTAATTTTTATACCACGTCAAAAAAGCTTGAAAATATATTACAGAGACTTGACTTTTCTTTCTTCAACTTTTGACCTTAGCTATCAAAGTATAAAAAATTACGAAGTAGAATGAGAATAAAGATTCCTCCAAATGCTACAATTTTCTTCGAGGTGATAGAATGAGCATCACAAGTTCCAATTTGAAGGTATGCACCTACTTCATCACTACGAAGAGCACATTTTCTGTCCTCACTGCACTTTATATTGTTTAAGGTGTACTCAAAATCCCCAACTGGTAAACTTGGGATATTTTCAATCGGTCGAATTTTGGGTGCGGGGCAAAAAGTTCCTGATTTGGCTTGACATGTTTTGGATGCCTCTTGAAATTCCGTGTCAACATTGAATAGCTCCAAGAGAAGGTCTTCTTGTACTTGTGTTACATTAGGAAGAATGTTGTGAATGAAGGAGTCCTCCATGACTCGTTTTGTATTGAAACACTCACATTTTGAGTTGGAATAACAAAATAAAAGTGTATTTCCAAAATCACACTGTTTAAATATATCCCAACTCGTGGCAATCCCACTCACATTACAGGCTGAACCATAACTCACATCCAAAATTCCAGTTTCAGGGGAATTCAGATTATCATTATTCAGGTTATTTATTAGGACACTTTCACTATTTGATAAGAAAAATAAACTGAACAGGGTTGAAAGTTTTAGAATCAAAATCATATTTGAACAGTGACAATTTTATGTTTAGATTTTTAGGATGTTTAAAAATGATTGTAGATTCTAAAAAAAAAATTACAGTCAAAAGACTGGAAGAAAATTTCAAAGCTTTTTCTAAAAATTTTCGAGCAGAATCTCAGTTAAAATGTTGCGGTGATGATTACTGAGCAAAAGTCTCACATTTTTTCTGCATATTAATTTATTTCAAGAGCAACTCGTTACATGTTTCATGTATTCTTTATCAATTGAATGTGTGTTTTGCATACAAGTAGATAATAGAGTTTTGTAGGCAGAGTAAAGGGAAGCCCCACATTTATGTATATATGACAGGGAAATTATCTTTTATAGATAGAAGGTGATAAAACCTTTTTTGGTTTGCCCTTGTGCGATATTTTTGATAATCATTTATTGATAATAATTGATAACAACTAATAAAACACATGCTTTTCGATGTAACTCTGCTCCCAATTGTTTGGACTATAAATATAAAAAATATGCTTTGATTTTTATTGTAAAACGATATGCACATGCATCATTCACCAGAAATTTTTATACTGTTTTATACTGTCATCTTGAGTACGCATTTTATTTGTCGTAAAACATGAAACAGTATCTTTTTCATTATCAAAAAAAAAATAATTTTTGAATAAAAAATAAATAATATCAATATTTATAAATAATATTTTATGAGATTGCACATTTTCGAATGGGATGTTTCTTGTGATTGAAAAACAGCAAAACATTTAAATAAATAAAGTTTTTTTAGTTTTTAGAAAGTTGAATAATATGAGAAAGATTTTCAAAGATTTTGACGACATAAAAAAAAATAAAAATCTGTTGAACCCCCGAAATTCTCAAGTATCTACATTATGCGATAATATTAATTACACTATATACTTGCAATAAATATTTAGGAATTAAAAATGTCAACAATCAACAATAATAATACTAATTAACAATATCATAAAAACTTTTTCATATTCTATATATATTATAGTAACATAGATAACATTTCAGACTTCAATACACCTTTCACCATTAATACCTCTAGACTCTGTGAGGAAAGCACAAAGAACTGGACGAGGATTTTCACTATTATTTTCTAATGAGCCCAGTCTCAAAAAAGGAACAGCTGGAGCAGCAGCAACATTTGGACTCTGTCCGGGCATCTTCATATGTTGATAATCATTATTACTTGAACTTGCCATGAATTCTATTGGAGGTTCTGAAGAAAACCTTCGTTTAGAACTGGCACTATCATCTTCATAAGTGAAACGGAAATGAGAAGAAGGGTCAGAAAGAGGAGGAGGAGAAGAGGAAAAAATAATCCGGTGTCCATCATAATCAGTATTACTATGACTATGACCACGACTATTTCCACTGCTCACTCTTCGATCTGGAAAAATGAAATTCCTTGGATCTTTTACATTTGCAAAATTCCCCTGGGGTGGAAATCTGGATTGACTTCTCTTTAAAAATTCTGGTTGTTGTTGTTGGTATTTTTCTCGTCGTGGAATGAATCTCTTTCTCTTTGGACTTGAAGTTCGTCCTCCCGGATAATAATAACCCGGATGACCATGTCCGTTGTTACCGTTTTGAGGATTTTGAGGGGCAGTGGGCCATGGAGCTGGAATATGATGTCGACGATTTGTTAGCCAAGGAATTCGTGGGAAATTGGAGAAATGCTATATAACATAATTTTCAAATAATAAAATCATTTCAAATCAATTAAAGTCATTTATAATTTGTAGTTACGAATAAAATTATAAAAATTGTATATTTTATTCTTACATGTTGTAAACTTTGAGCATAGCTGATTTTCTTTGGTGGTTGTGATTGAGGTTGTGGTCTTCTAGTGCTAGGAATTGGTTTTTGGAATTTTTGTACTGGTGAATTTTGGTAATTTTTGTATTCTACATATTTTTGGTTTTGATTTTGATTCTGACTTGGATTTGAATTTGAATATACTTGATGATTATCATTCTGATAAACTTGGTTTTGAGTATTAGTATTTTGAGTATTAGTATTTTGATAAGTTTGAGGAACAAATGAGTTGAATGAGTTTTGAGGGGGTGCTACTGAAACTGGATTTATCACGGTATTTGCAGTTGTCTGCTTATTTGTGTATGTATTTGTAGTGGTCTTTTGGTTGGGGTTGGAGTTGGAGTTGTAGTTATACACATTATCTGGACTTGAATAATACTGAAAAAAAAAACATGTTTTACAAAATTCATCAAGTATTTTCAGCTATTTTTTATAGTCCAAAATATAAAATTAGAAAAAATTCAAAATACCTGCGTAGCATCACTTTCAGTCAATGGAATAAACTGAAAAGTTGGTTCTTGATAATTGAGTGGTTTTGAATGAGAATTATGAACTGTTGATGTTGTCGACAGTGGGGATGAACCAGCAGAAGTCATTACAGAGTTCACAAAATTCACATTACTTACACTTATACATAGTATTAAAAACAGAGGAAACGGATTTTTTCCGGACATCATCAATATCAAAGTGCCCACTGGTGATTTTATTCTTATCATTTTGGAAAATGTTTTCCTTAGTATTTAATATTTAAAGTAATTTGTAGTTTGTACATTTATACGAATACTTCAACGTATGCACTTTACATATACACTTGCTTGTTCTTTTTGTTCCACTATGTTTTGAATATTGAACTTTATTTTTCTTTTGTCAACTGTCAACTGTAGATTTGCTATGGTGTGCACTTATTTTGTTTTTGGGATTTCCTTTGTGGAATAAAATGAAGTCAACTATGAAGAATATTTAAGAAGAATGAAGATGACAAAGAACACTGCTGCACTTCACGTCAACCATCAGCCTTCAACCTACCTTCACAACCACAAAACACAAAAAAAAGCTGATCCCGACCGCAGTGCAACATAAGAATAAAGACAGTCATTAAAAATCCACAGGTTTAAATAGACTTTTAACATTTATTTTTACGTGGGTCGTGAAATAGGTCTGTCGAGAGGAGTATCATCTTAAAGTAATATACAGTATTACGCTATGCACACAGAAACATTCACGTAAACTAAAGCGCCGAGCGAGTAACGAGTAAGTTTAAGGTATAAGGATATTGTTTTGTCTTCCACTTGTGTGTTTTGTGTACTAGTAATATAAGCTGTATACTGTATAACCATGTACAGATAATATAGTGCATAATAAGAAGCAAAGTTTCTTTCTTTCAGTCGATCTCTCTCACGGAAATTTGTCAAGTTCATAAAGAATTGTGAAAAGGTACTTGACTCTGAACGCACCTGTAGATTACACACTTTTCTGTAAGTACACAGACAAAACATACACAACATACACGCTTACATATCTCAATCCAATTCTGCATATGACCAAAAAAAATAAAGATGCATTTACAATTTTATACACATCACACACACACACACACACACAAGACATTTACATCTATTTACAATTTATTGTCTGTGTTCTCGATTCTTTATGTATGATGTTTCTAATACTGTCATAAAAATATATAGAAATGTAAATATATTTTATATTACACACATAGTAAAGTCATCTAATTCACCATTCATCTACCATCTACACATGAATTTAAATCCATTAAATATGCATAAAATTATTTAAAGGGCAGAGATGAGGGTGTGAAGAATGGAGAATGGTCAATATAATATTTTTTACTTGTACATTTAGCATTTACTTACCTGTGCACTGCACAGTGCATTTTATTTTTATAGTGTAGAGACTGTAGACCACATCATGACTCATATGGCACATGTAGGTTGTAGATAGATATATATTAAAAAATCCAATGATACTTGATACTAGATACTACATATAGAACAGATTGCAGATTTGTACAACGTTTTTTTTATTTAAAGAGTCATATGTGTCATAATAATATATTATAATATTATATTAACCTACAGAAGAAACTCATTTAAAATTAATTAATTCATTAAATTTTAAAATATACATTTCACATTTTACAGGCATGAAACCTATAAGGTATTCAAAGTAATATAAAACACAAGATGCGTATTTTCATTGTCACTGTATGCTGTTTTGTTTTGTCACTGGGCATCATTAGAGAGAGTGAGGGAGTGCAATGAGTTATAATGGAGTAATTCTGCTCATGGTTTAAATTTTTAAAAGTGCACGATAAAACAAGGAGGGACTATAGGGGGACTCTCTCTCTCTCTCTCTCTTTCGTTTTGGCTTTCTCTATTTTCTGTCTGTGCCAGTATCTATCTGACTCCATATACCATACGAAATATTATGCATAATAATAATAATAATCCCAACAATGCTCACACTTTTAAAAACAACAATATATACATAAATAAAATGCAAAATGAAGGAAATGTGAAAAGTAAGCCACTCTCATTTTTTGGGAACAGGATCAAAACGGATAAGGAAGTGACGGCGATAAAGAAGACGAAGAAAAAGATGACGATGACGACCATGAATGAAATAAGCAAAGAGATGATAATGAGTAAAATATGAGTAATGCGAGTTAGACAGAAAGGGAGATTTATCTCTATACAGATATATACAGAGATACAAAATACTTTTACTCTAAAAAAAGTTTTTTAAAAAGTATGTGTGTATAGCCTCACATTCTATGTAAATAGCGTAATATATGTATATTATAGTTTATCATAAAAATACGTGGATTTTCTGTAAAACTGCAAATATAGAAAAGATAGGTAAGTATAACTATAATAATGTAAAATGCATGTACACGAATTATTATATATATATTATGAACAAGTTGCGAGTCAAAAGTTCCTGATCGTCATATATTATATTCATATAATATTTTTATCCTTAAAATGTACATTGTACAAATTCCGTTTCTTTTTCACTTTTACCCCTTTCCTTTATTTTTACCATAATATCATATAATATATTTTGAAATATTTTGTATCGTTTTTACTTTTGCTCACAAAAATTATTCTTCCTTTTCTTTTTTTTCTATGCCGTATACAAAAGTACAAAATACCTGTAAAATGTGAGCAATAATAATTTCACGCTCATAAACACACAATATCTATATATATGATATATGTATGTGTGTACATAAAGGCACGAACAACTATTCATTTCCCCCAAATTTTCACATACTCATCCTCAAAACTCAAAACAATTCAGAGGTTTTACGTTAAAAACGTGCTCAAGTAAAAAAAGAAGAGCTATACCGACAATTTACAGGCTACCTTATAAAATTCATCGTCGTCTCATATCATCAATAATATAATTATATCAGGATTTTCAGAATGTATCATTGTTTTCAAAAATATAATAATTTTCCTACGTGTCCTCATCATCTTATATTATATGATCATGATCATTTATCAGTTGGTTATATTATACCGTTTAAGTACCTTTTAAAATACTTAGGTAGGTAAGTTGATCTAGCCCAGAAAAAAAAATGATGAAAAAATTGTGTGGCTTTTTCTCCTCTCATTTTATATTTTATGAGCTCACTTTTTCAGCAAAGAAATTTTTACAAAGACTAACACGATTATTATTTACCCATTTACAATTCAATTGTATAATATATATTTAGTAAAAAGTTTAGAGATGGTAGAAATATCTGGATCAAAAATACAATCTACTAAAGTAAAAAATGTTTAGGTACTCATTTTCTTATTTGTCTCAAAAAAGAAACTACAAAAACACGAAAAACACAACATGTGATATTTCAATGGAAAATTTTAATTCACATTCTCTCTCTCTCATCTAGCGCATGGAAGTAAAAATGTGTGGAAGCGGAGAAACCCTTGAACCCTCTTAGAAAAGTGCATGCGAATTGAATGGTGTGTGCTTTGATTTGTAAAATTTGGTATTTCATCATCATTTAGTAAAAATAAGAAGATAGTTTGTTAATTATAATTATTAAGTTGTTGTTGTTGTTAAACGGTTACAGTTATACATATACATATACATAATAGATTTATATTATATTGATAGTGTTTTTTAATTAATTAATTAATTAATCCATTACAATGAATCGGATTTACTACTCGGCGTGGAGTAAATTCCGAACATTAAGTCATCTAAAGCCGACGGCTAATTATCTTTATAATTCTTCCGGTTCTTACTGTTCCCTTTCCTCTTCTTTATTATCATCATCAATTCGGTCAACACCAAAACAGCATCAGAGTACTTTATTTACTCGTTTTAATTCATCATCAGCAACCACATCAGTTCCTAATGACAATGATGTACCCACATCATCCTCGTCAACAAATACTACTACAAGTAATAGTGAACAACAAGAACAAGAGGAATTAAATTCATCATCAAATACTCTTCCTCAAGAGAATTCTTCATATGATTCTTCAGAATTACCACCACCACCACAACGTCGTCATCCTAGACAATTTGAATCTCGTCAAAGAAATAATGCACAAAGTAGTAGTTATTATCAACAAGAGGATGAAGAAGAAGGGGATAATGATGGTTTTGGTAATCATCAATATCCACCACCACCAGTAAAAAAAGCTGGTCCAGGTGAACTTGAAGATATTAGAGATAGACTTTATCGTCTCAGTTTCGTCGACTATCCAGAGGATTTTGTCCCATCAGAAAATGCAGAACAAAATAGAATAACTAGATATAAAAAAGCATCCATGCCAGATCAAAGAGCAAGAGTTAATGTCCCACTAAGTGAAAGAAGAGGTGGTAGAATGAGTGATGACGATGATGATGATCAATATGATTCTCCACGTCCTAGATTTGGAAATAGTGACAGATATGGTAATAATGATAGATATTATGACCGTGGAGATAGAAGTGGTGGTTATAATAGTAATAATAATAATAATAATGCATTTAGTAATCAACGAGGATTTTCTCGTGATCCTTACAATAATGATAATCGTGGTTATGGTAATTATAATAATCAAAGAGGAGGAGGATATGGTGGAAGAGGAGGAGGGGGAGGGAATAGGTATGCTAGTAGAAGATATCAAGATGATAATGAGGATGAAGAAAATTTTTTTCAACCACCAAAAAATCGTCGTCCATCATCATCATCATCATCACGGTACCAGGATCCAGAAGTAGATGAAGATTTTGATGAAATGCCACAACAAAAAGATAGACAGAAACAGCTACAAAAAGACTATGATTTAGATGACTTTGATTTTGTGGATGATGAACCAAGAGCAAGTACTGGACTTCGTTTTTCTAATACTGAGAATCGACAAGCCATTAAAGATGCTTATATAAAAAGATTTCCTTCAATAAATCATACGACGAAGAGAGAATATCATAATTTTGCCTCTGGTAGAGCTCAATCAGTATCTTTTATTATGCCTGATTTAAATATGCCCGATGATTCCATCAAGAATAAGACAATTAATTCTACTTCTAATAATAATATTAATTTGTCAACATATTCTAAAAAGAATCAAAATTATAAGAAATTTACAAAAAGTAATACACATCAAGATATAACAACAACAACTTTTAGTAGTAGTGAGAATAGTCCTAAAAAGTTTTGGCGTAATAATAACAATAAGGATAATAGTCAACAAGATGTAAGTGTACAAGATGCTTTCAATGAATTAGATGATGATCCAGATGTTTTTGGGACTGTGATAAGGAAATCTGCTTCTGCACCTGCAATCAGTCAATTAGAAAATGAACAACTTTTTGAAGAAGACAATGATGAAGTTGGTAATACTGTATTTCAACCAGAAAAACGTATGACGATTCAACGACTTGAAAGAGAAGTGACAGAATTATTAGATCAAAAAAAGGTATACAGTAATAAGTTAATTATTTTTATATAATATGTTTTTTTTTTTTTATGAATAATAAAATAATTATTACTTGTTTTATTACCTGGATCCAAAATAATAGCATCAGAAAAAAATAAAGTTTTTATATAACATTTTGTTTATTTTTTTTCTGTCTTACTTATATTTAATAATATAGTTACCTGACGCTGTTCTTCACTTTACAACAACAATCAAGGAAGGTGGATTTAATTATGACTTATCAGATTTGTCATATCTGTATAGAATTCTCATCAATGAATGTGCAAAAGTTGGTTATGTCAAAATGGCTTATAGTCTCTACACAAAAATGAGAAAGCGTGGTATTATTGTAAAGGATAGTATGTACACAAGTATTTTCAATGCTTGTGCTAATTCTCCCTGGGATGCTGAAGAAAATATTAAGAGATTGAGGAACGTGAGAAGTACAATGGCAATCAAAGGATATGTTCCAAATCCAATGAATTACAATGCAATGATTAAAGGTAAAATTATTTCTAATAATATATAATATTATATAATATATTATTACTAATTTACTAATGCATATGTGAGAGAGAATAAGTAAACCCCGGATTCACGAAAATCCACTTTATTGAATATTCATATACTTCAGGTCAAGGACTAACTACCCTGAAAA
>JAQGBI010001025.1:0-11600 GCA_034698325.1 Sminthurinus elegans | reverse complement strand
ATATACAATTTTATAATAGTAATGCATAATAATATAATATATATACTTTTTCCATACTACGTGTTTTTCTATTAATATGTACACGTGAAATGTGTACTTTCATAATCTACAGTGTGTATATATTATACATATTATATATTATATATTTCTACACACACCGCGTCACAGTATTCATTATTATTATCATTATACTTTCGTTTTTCGATATCGCAACAACATAATATTATGTATAACAATGTAATTATTATTATCATTCTTAATAATATAAAAAATTATATATAGATGTATATATTGTGTATTAACACTAATAAAAACTAATTTTTCTTCTGTAGACCACATACATTCCATTCTTCTTTCTCGTACATCATTTCCATCATTTCAATAATCAGGGAATAATTCATGATAATATTATACACATCATCTATCATAATATGTAAAGAATGTATGTACTACTAAAAAAGTATTTACAGCATTGAAATTATTATTATTATTTACACACATACATATATAGGGAGAGATACTATACATAACAATAAATTTTAAAACTTTTTTAAAGTGTTGATGATAACAATAATTTCTGCAACTATAAATGGTTAAAACAAAATAATATTACCTACTACAATATATAATATATTTATAACATTCGTAAGGCGGCTTTCTCTTGCATCATTTTTAAATAGTTTTTACATTATATTATATTGTATGTACTATGATGTATGTTCATGATGCATTACTATATAAATACATTATTACTTTTTACTATTCTACTTATGGCATTGCCACACAGTAATAAAAACGTATAATATTATAGTCTCTAGTTCCACACAATAATATTATTATAGTATATTTTTCTCATACATTACAAAATTGTGTTCCAGCAACGAGAACTTATACTCTATAGAAATAACTGTATTATTCTCATTATACTTATACCATAGTCTAGAAAGAAAGAAATTTGCTAACAAGGTTTGATACGTAAAACAAGAAAGTCTAATAATAATAACTATTATTGTTCTTTTTCTTACATGACATACAATAACAAACATAAAATTCATAATAAAAAAAGTTTACACATGATACACAATTTGGGGGGTACTTGTAGTAGCTGCTCAAGTTGTTGTTATTTTATGAGCTTTTCATCGACTTGCATTTGTGTAAAACTAAAAGCACTGATAAACGTTTGCAACGGGGCTCTCTTAATTTTTTAAAGAAAACAATACATCATAGAACTTACGTGTATGGTTTTTTTTTTTCAAAAAAAATAATAATAAAAAACCCGTAGTTATCAGGTTACACACATAACTGAGTAATCTAGCAACTAGCTTACAACACTTTGTAAACTCCTTTCATAAATACATAGTGTGTAGTCCACTTTGATTTCACAAAACATACTCATTTATATCAAATACCTTACAAGTAAGTCGATGAATTTTATCTACTAACCTCACAACATAATATAAAAGATGGTTAAATTTTGGAGCAATTCATGCGTAAAATTTAAGTGTACGTAACGTAAGAACTATTACACACACACACATACATATACAAATACCATGCAAAAAAAAATCAACCCACGTTCATACAATGTATCGAATTCATCAAAATTTAACCATATTTCATTTATTTTTCAAGGTACTTAGCTGAATACGAGATACCAGTATGACATGTGAATTGAAATATTAAAGGTTTCTTTCACATATCATGTACATAATATAATCTAACAAATTAACAAAGACTAAATTAGATAAATAATGTGTTAAGTACACATAATAATATTATTATACCACTATAATTTCCCAGAGTAAGTCCTGAAACACTTGATGTAGTGTTTATTTTTGATTTACTTACATCCTTTAAGAAATATTATAATTCAAACGTTTATTTATAGTAACAGCAATATTATTAGAATTTTGTCAAATATACTTATACTTATTAATTTTTTTACAATAATAATAATAATAATCATTTTTATTATTGTAGATTACATTTTTGCAAGGCTGATAAGAAATTTTTTGTTTTCTTTGATGCCCCTCTTTATATATAATAGGAGGAAAAAAAAGAGGAAAAAGAGTTGGTAAGGTCTTGAAACAGGTAAAAAAAATTTTACCATGTCTTTCAATTAAATACCGTAATACAATCAGATGGAAACAAGTACACAAAACAAAAACAACTTCAGTGAGAAAAAAAAAACCCTTTGGCTGTTGTTTTAAGCAATACATAAAATGAAATATAATTATTTCAACATTTTTTATAATGGAGTCTGTACCATGGAATTTCGGTAAAAAATAAAGAAATCACGAATAATTATAATTAATATGTATCCGGTTTTAAATTTCATTTTGGAATATTTAATAATAATAAAAAAAAAATTTCAAGTCCCTCGTCTCATTTTGACAGATTTTATACATGGTAAACATTCATGGTGAAGTGAAATATTTTTGTATTTTTTAGTAAAATAGAAATATAAAGAATTATTACTAATGCTAATTATAATAATAATAATTATTATTATTTGTCGCAGTCTCTTTCTCAGAAAAATGGTTGATATGAAAACTAAATAGGTCAGTTTCTGGAGACTTATCATTCCATGATGTACAGATTCCAAATCGAATTCGTCAATAGATCGTAATTTACTCTCTTTTTTCAGACAAGGGACATAATGTGAAAGGATAGTTAGTAGTTGGAGTATACGGTTATAATCTAAGGTATATTTATAAGGTTTTGTAATCTTTTATAATTATTCTGTACATTGTTTCAACTATTTAATGATGCATTTGCATAATAACAATATTAATTCTATATAATTATTACAACTTAAGAGGCCTATTACAATGATATATTTTATCATAATACTACAACTTTGTTACTACTTGTTTCTTTCCTTAATATTAACATAAGGTAATAGTAATAATAATAGCGTGTTTCTTAGTTTACTTTGTTAGAGTTTTTTTTTTTTTTTTTAATTTTTATACAAAAGAACTTTTTCTTACCTATTTTTAACTCGTCGAAATCATCACCATCATTGTTTTTTTTTTTAATTATTTATTTATTTAATTTTTTTCTTGAATATATATCAAACACTATTCAAAAGCGTTCCTTTCTGGATTGCATAGTATTATGATGATTTAAACTGTCCACTCTGCGATAGTAAAGTAGATAGGGAACACGAGGTGGCTGCGTATTAAGCATAGCATTCTCAGCAATTGGTTTGACTGAAGTATCATCATATCGAAGCCATCCTACTTGGCCCCAAATGTTTCCTCCTGAGGGATGGAAACAATCAGCAATGTAATGTCCTTTGTAAGCTTCTTCGCCGTCATGGTAAACAACTGTAAAATAAAAAAAGAAGATAAATTTATATAAATTTCATATGAGCTATGTAAACACAATTAAAAGTTTGCCCACATAATATTATCAAAACATGTCAAAGTGTAAATGAAAAGAGATCTAAAATGGATTTCGTTTTTAATCACATTTAACTTGCAGCATTCCGCTCTACAGACACAACAATGCATATAATATACATAAACATATATGTATTACAAAATATGACGAGATGTGTGTAGCAGAAAGTTGAGCAAATGAAATGAGTCATGAAATCCCTTCATACTTCAACGTCTATATCCAAATTCACGATAGACTTGTTAAAATAGAATTTCTATTGTAAGTGTTATCACTAGGACTAGTACTATAAAAAAGTAAATAGTCAACTCTCAGAAAACACTAAAATTACTTTTCCAACTTTGTAACACGTGTTATACTATAGGAGATTTCGTTAAAAAGAAATAAAACATTTCTTTTAAAGTGAAATCTTTGATTAAAAGTACAACAGCTGACTTCAAAGTGGAATTATATTAAGGTATAATATGTAGTTTATAGTACGTTTGTATTGTTAATTTTTATAGGAAATTTATTATAGCATAATGTACAAAAATGAAATAATAAATTTTTTTTAGTTGTACAATGAATAGAAAACTAGCTTTACCCAGATCAATAAAATGTTCAATATTCTGTATAGTACTGTATTTATATTGTATTAAGTATTACGAATATAATCTATGAATGCTCATACAGATTTTTTTTTTTTTTTTTATAGATAAAGTAAAATGCTTACCAGCAAAAAGTTTGTACTGACGCTGTTTAGGGGAACATTTACCCCGGCTTGATTGTGATAGTAGTTCTACATTGAACATTGAAATGAAAGCAAATGAAAAAGATTAATAACATGAAATTCTAATATCTTTTTACATGTAAACTAAGGAGAATGAATAAATTTTATATGATAAATGATAATATATCATATATCATTAACATGCACATACCTTTTCCGATTTCCAAATCAATACTAAAGTCAAGTTTTTTGTCTAATTTTTGAATTTTTTGCCCAGATTTATCATAAACAAATCTTTTAAGATGAAGAATTAAAATCATTGGAAGTTCTTCTAAACTTAATTGTCGCCAAGCTTCAGTTTCTTGTCCACTATTTGAAACTAAACCACTAACTTCCTCTTTAGAAGAAAGACCTTCCAGAGCATCCCGTACACTTCGAATGGAATCATTCTACACAAAACAAAATACACATTGAATTTTCATTTATCATCATCAGTTACAAGTGCTCAAAATTAAAATTACCTATTACAATTATTATACCCTTAATTATAAACGTTTATTATTTGTAAGTGTTATCACTAGGACTAGTACTATAAAAAAAGTAAATAGTCAACTCTCAGAAAACACTAAAATTACTTTTCCAACTTTGTAACACGTGTTATACTATAGGAGATTTCGTTAAAAAGAAATAAAACATTTCTTTTAAAGTGAAATCTTTGATTAAAAGTACAACAGCTGACTTCAAAGTGGAATTATATTAGGGTATATTATTATTTTATGAATAATTATAAATATTATAGGAAAAAACTATATGTACTATGTATAATGTATATACTGTACAGTCAAATTAATAGTATGGAACACAGTTGATTTGCTGTGTGCAATAATAATTTATTATTTATATTATTATATGATTTATATAATCTCCCTCAACGTACCTGAATATCCAATTGTAGTGTAAAGAAAGGTTGAAGTGTGGCCGATTTAAATGAATTAGTACGATGCAAAGCAGAACACAATTGTCCGAATAGCATCTCAGAAATAGGTGACTTGACGACATTTGTTTCTGGATTTTAGAGAGAGAGAGAAAAAAAAGCAACACATAAGATTTTTCTTTCTTTAGAAAAAAAGATACTGTATAAACAAATATGCATGACAAGGGAAAACAAAAACATATAATAATAATATATAGTATAAAATGGAAAAATAATAAACAAGTAATAATAATACACAGGACACAACAATATAATATATAATATATAGTTTTGAGTTTACTTCTTGTTAACCATCCTTTGTTTTTAGGTCCCATAACTTGCCAATGATCAGCATCATCATCATTATCATCATTATGCTGACGACCATTAACTTCATTTACGGGGGGTTGTAAATGAGCTGGACTAGTTTCCACGGCATTTTCATACCATTTTATAACCTGATCAAAATTAATATCAAAATAGATTTTATTTAAAATAAGTTGTATCATCATAATGATAATATTATATATTATAAATATAGTTTCAACTCTGTACCAAATTTTTTTTAAATGCATTTTACTCTTTGAAATAATAATAATAATTAATAATATGATAATAAGAATACGTTGTATCTGTAGCATCACATTCTTAGAACATAGACTTTGTTGAGTCAACATTCTTACACACAATGAAGCATAATATTTTTAATGTTCCCACATCGAGCACACAAAACAAGTATAGATTGAAACAAGCTTTGTCGGCTTAATGAGTGGGGTAGTCTTTATAACAAGTAAATACTAGAAGTAATGATGGATATTATAATATATATAAATACATATATATATATATATTCATACCTTAATCATTTCATCATGAAGTCCATTGAGAAGATGACAAAGAAATTCTTCAGCATCCTGCTGGCGCCCTTCAACTTTAAAAGTAGAGCCTTCAAATAGTCCAAGAACTTTACGAATACCAGTGGGCTCTAAATTACTACCGGTAATGAAGGAATCTGTTTTGTTTCCTCTTTTAAGACTTCCTCGATTTAATGGTTCAAATTCACTGACAAAGTCATATCTACAAAATCAAGGCATAAAAAAAAAAAAATTTGTAAATAAAAATCTCATCTCTGTTTTTCATCATTCATTCTCTTTATCTTCATATTATTTTTTTGCTCAATCAAGGTGCAATAATGATTATTGCATCTTATAAAAAATAAAATATGTACCATTATTTTTTTTACTTACACGCTCTGAATAATTGGTGTAGCTTTACATGGTGCTTTACCCAAAACTTCTTTCATTGATCGGAACAAATTTACAAATGGAGGACATGCCATTAAAGCCTTCAAAAAAAAGAAAGAAAAGAAAAAACACATGATGAAAAAAGACATAAACAACGATGTTTTTTTTTTTTTGTAGATTCAACTATAAATTAATGGTAATAATTATGTTTTTTTTTTTAAAAAAAAAAAATCAGAATAACATAATAATATGCTAAACTGTTTTACTACTAATTTGAGAAACTCATATTATTTAAGTTGATTTATATAAAAAACTTATTATTATTATTATTACAATTATTATACTCTTAATTATAAAATTTTATTGTCTTGTTTGTTTTATCACTAGGACTAGTACTATAAAAAAAAAGTAAATAGTCAACTCTCTGAAAAACTAAATATTATTACTTTTCCAACTTTGTAACACGTGTTATACTATAGGAGATTTCGTTAAAAAGAAATAAAACATTTCTTTTAAAGTGAAATCTTTGATTAAAAGTACAACAGCTGACTTCAAAGTGGAATTATATTAGGATATAATATTATTATTATTCTTGTATTTTATTCTTGTGAATTTACCTGAAGAGTAGCATTAATATAGCAGAAGTTACTTTGATTTGTAAGACCCCTGGGTGTAAGAGCAGTCGCATGGTGGTCTAATGCGTAGTTGGCAAGAAATTTACCAAGGCGTATAGCTTGTGAATCATTTTCATTTCTACAAATACATTTTCATCAAGAATGAAAAAATGTATTACAAACAAAAGAATATTATGAATACAATGCATCTATAATCTATAATATTACCATTATTATTTATTAAAAGTATTAATTATTACAACATGGAACATTGTTTATAAATTCTTTAGAAAAAATAATAAGTGTCATCAAAGAAAAACAATGATAATCAGAATAAATGTTGTTTCTACTAAACTCACGTAAGACAGGATAGATCAACAACTGAAGAATCATTTACAGCAGAAGATTTAGACTTGTCAATACTTTGATTCTGTACAGTTGGCACAAATTTGTTGTTGTTGTGACCATTGTTGTTGTCACCACCACCAGGAGTGACCTTTGTTAAATTTGATGATTGACTAATGTTCAGCGTCTCACTAATAGTACCATTGTTGAGTTCTCCTATGTAAAAAAATTATCA
This sequence comes from Sminthurinus elegans, assembly GCA_034698325.1. Classification (NCBI taxonomy): domain Eukaryota; kingdom Metazoa; phylum Arthropoda; class Collembola; order Symphypleona; family Katiannidae; genus Sminthurinus; species Sminthurinus elegans. Next base: position 4,078 of record JAQGBI010001025.1, on the reverse strand, counting down.
CCAAAAAGGTTATTTTGAATTTTCTAGATTTATATTATTAGAATTTATATTATTATCAAATATGAAATTTATATTATATGTAAAAGGACCTGCAGTAGAAGACAAGGTAGATGGGGCATTAGGATTTCTACATATACTTGCCCAAGATCTTTCTTTAGAAGGTGCTGCAGTAGAAGAATTTGAGGAACTCGTAGTATTAGTGGTGGTAGTAGTAGCAGTCATAGTAGGATTATTTACAGTCACTGATGATGATGATGATCCACTAACACTCACACTAACGCTAGAAGTAGCATTATTATTATTATTATTATTATTTACATTACCATTTACTTTGGTTGCTAGTTCTGGGAAGTCATTCACTGATTTAGTATGTTTGTCTTTGAGCGTTTTATCATCATTATTAGTATTTGATAAATTTACATTATTTCCACTATTTACAACACTACCACTACTATTATTATTATTATTATTACTACTACTATTATTAATTGGAGGATTTTTGAGAGATTTAGGAGCGGACGTCGCTGCCCATGTTTGAGTTTTTGATGTTGGAACTGCACTACTACTATTGGGGATAGAAACACTAGGAGCACTAGTTGTATTAGATATTTGAGATTGCGATTGTATGCGATTTTCAGTTGTTGTTGTGACAGTAGTAGTAATAGTACTACTACTCGTAGTGGTGGTACTAGGTAAAGGGGTAGATGAAGACGAAGAAGAGCACTTTGCTTGTTGAACTTGATGATCGGGTACAGGTCCTTTTAATTGTTTAATTGTTTCCTGTTTTGGACTCACAATTCCTTTAGTATTATTGGGACTACCACTATTACTACTATTTGCTTCTGACGATGATATTAATGGGGGAGTGGATGAAGATTCTATTCTTCTTTTTAATTGTTGTTGTTGTCTCTCACTATCATTCTCATCATCATGTACATCTTGATCATTTTTATCTTTAACAACTGAAACTAAATTATTACTACTATTACTTCTACTACTACTATTATTATTTTGAGTTGAAGTATTAGTAGTAGTAATAGGTGATGATGATGACTCTACAACATTTTGTTGTTGTTGATTGTGAGGAGGAGGAGGAGAATTTCTGGATTTATTAATAGGTATATTTGCCATTACAACATTTTGGGACGGATTTTCAGGTGAACTGTCTGAATTTGGGGATTTTACATTAGTAATATTTGATTCAACAACAACATTTTGTTGATCTTCTGGTTGATTTTGTTGTTGCATAGGTAAGGATATAAGCTGCTGCTGCTGTTGTTGCTGATGTAAATGTTGTTGTTGTTGTTGAATATTATGATGATGATGGTGATGATGCTGTTGTTGCTGTTGAGGATGATGCTGCTGCTGTTGTTGATGATGCTGATGATGTCTGGGTGGGGATAAAACTTCAGATTCTGAAGTTTGTTGTTGTGAAGGATGTAGTATGGTTTGTTGTAAAGGAGAAGCTGGAGGTGGTGAAGTGTAATGAGTTGGAACATATGGATTATACATTGGGACTGATGGTTTATTATGATGACCTTGAGGTGCAGGCATAATAATAGGACTTCCAGTAACTGTATGAGCTAGTTGCTGATTGTAGTATAAATTTGGGGTAAATCCGATACTATAAAAATGGAAATTAAAATATCATTAGTATATAATATAAACTATTTGGGTCATTTAAAATAAAAACAAAAAATTGTTTCATTTTTGAAACAAAAATTTATTGATACCCGTGCTGCTTATCTAAAAGATCTATTGCTATAACATATATAAGTAAAGGAATGAAAATGCTACTTGGCTTATACAACAACATATAAATATATATATACATATTATATTATTATGATTGTCGGGAATTTTATTCTTTTAATATAATCAGTAAAATCACCGTTCAAAAGTTACCACCACTGAATATTATTTATAATTTCAAATTAATAGACTTACTTTTGATAAAATGGATAATTATTCATAAGGGTTTCTTGTTCATTCCTACGACTTCTATCTATAGAACGTGGATTATGATTTTTCCTCGGTCCACTGTATTTACTTTGTCCCCCTAGAAAGTAATAAAGAATATTATAATCAAGAATAATTTAGAAAATAATATTAATAAAAAAAAATAGTTATAATAATAATTATTATTATTATTATGAATTAAATTATATTATGATAATGAATTGTTAAACACGCACAATATACAGTAAATGATTTTGTTTTTACCTTGGGTAGTTGGATAATTTTGATGAGGAGGAGGAGGAGGCTGTTGTTGAGATGGATGGTGACGTTGAGAAGGAACGTATAATTGTTGAATGTACTGCTGACCACTTTGGGCTTGTTGCATCATTATTATTTGTTGTTGTTGTTGTTGTTGCATTGGGAGTGAGAGAGGTACATGAGGATAACCCGGATTAACCTGGATTCCATGAGGTTGTGATCCAGGATGTACAACATGTTGTGGAGTATAATAGTTACGAATCGGTTGAGGCGCCATTGAAGCTGCCGTTAATTGCGGATTTATATCACTGGCTAGCCCACATTCATTCGGAGTAGGTTCCACATTTATCACTAAAAAAAATAGAGAAAAAAAAAAAAAAATTATAATATTTTTTTCTTTTATTATTCAGTGAAATATGGTTAACATTATTATTTGTTGTAAAATCAAAAAAAAAAATCTATAAATTATATTTTACTATACATTTTATTTGTATAATATGAAAAAATATATAATAAAATTACCATGATGCTGAGGTGACAAAGGTAAAAGGGGTCCATTTGCCGTTGAAGTTTCAATTGGAATTTCTCTTTGATCATTGATATTGACTCCTTGGGAATTTGGATCAAGTACAATATCCTGTTGCTGAGGTTGTGAGGAGGAGGAAGATGAAGAGGGAGACAATATTGTGGTTATCCTTTCATTTTGTTCCCCATCATCCGTTGGTAAAACAGATAATTGTGGTGAGTCATCAAAAGTAGACGTTGAATATTTTAAATCATCATCTAAATTAGATTTAAATGATAAATGAAATAATTTGGATAGTTGATTTATATCCTGATTCTTAAATAGCATGTCATTAAGAATGTCCACTTCTGCCTCACACGCATCATCCAGATTCAGAAAACTGAAACCGGAGGTCAGCAACTGTAAAATAAATAAATAAATTTATTAATCATTAATACAAAAAAAAAAAAAAAGACAAAGTATTTTTTTTTTGTTAGAAAAACATTCAAGTTGTTGTTTTTGTTGGTATAAATTAAGTTGTAGTTATGTACAAAAACCATGTGATATATTATGTATGAATGAATGAAAAAACTGTTTTACATCAAATTATATATAATATTTTTTTGGTTCGTTTTTTTTTAAAAATTTATCATCAAATTATTTGATTACTTTAAAGTACATGTATTTTGGATGGTACTTATATCGTTTTACTATATTTTTTTTATGCTATCTGGACAAACATCATTTAAGTGCCAAAAAAAAACAAACAAACAAATATCTTCAAACAAAACTACCGAGTATAATATCTAATTTTGTAAGAATTCTTGTATGTTTTAAAATGTTTATAGTTTAGTGAACAAAAAGGAACATTTATAACTATAACTAACACAAACTTCTTTCTTCTCTATATTTCCTATTTTAGTCATGAAAATATTACACACTTTTTTTTTTACTTCTAATAATAATATCAACTTTGATTATGATGATTATTAAGCCCTATTTCCATAGCAAGCGACTTTGAATTGTTTCTTGAGCGACAGCGATAAATTTTTTAAAAAAATGCTTTAATCAAAATCGCTGTCCCTATGGTATTTACATGGTCAGCGACAAATTTGTTTTAGTATTTTTTTTATTTCGAATAAAAAAAATGCAAAACGCTAAAATTTCTCACACATATAGAGCACAGCGTTGTGTTGCGCGCATCTTATATTCTCATTTGCTTATTATACTTTGGAATTTGGAATCATTCTGAGTCAAGTGGTTGAATAATCAACATTTGGTGAGATTTTCACTCGTCTTTGACACTTTAATTTTTAATCATGGGTCGTCCAAAGGGAAGTAAAAAGGTTCTCTCTG
>JAQGBI010001024.1:0-11601 GCA_034698325.1 Sminthurinus elegans | reverse complement strand
TGGATTTCTGTCTGCACTTGGCTTTGAACTAAATTTATCTGCCGATACTAAATCAGAATCAGAATTGGAATTTAAATACTGCCGTTTCATTCTAAAAATAATGAATTAAATAAATGAGGCGGTAAAAACTAAGACAGCAAATATCAATTTGACCAGCTCGTCCTGTTGTAGTATGTATTATGTATTAAATAGTTTTCTGTGTCCCAGGAAATTTTCCATGTATTTTATTTGTGAGAGCTGGTAGAATTCTAAACGAGAACAGTTCAATGGTCCACCCTTTCACATTTTCAAACAAAATACCGTAGTCTCCTTGAGACTTGAGACTTGAGGTTTTAGGGGCTTTGAAAAGGTTTAAGAGGCTCAAAGATTAGTAAACAAAGCATTTCCCTCCAGGCTCAAAACTCAAGAGGGTATGAAAATGAGAATAGATTTTCTGCACATGATCCTACAAGTTCTAAAAAGTACACCTCTCACCGTCAAATTGACCATGTTTAATGCCCAATGCTCACTAAAATAATAATCTCGACTCTCAGCAGCACTTAAAATTCCAGTCTTTTGCTTGTATTCTCGAGACTCGAGACTCGAGTGTCTACAGGTTTTTGGTGCTTGTAGTGTTGCAATTTCCAACTGCAACAGTGCATAATGATCAACCTTTGTTGGTAGCAGTGGCTACTCCGGATGATCTGTTGACTGCGGATGATTGTGAGTTGAGAAAGTATGCAATGCAATGTGGCAATCAATGCGTGACAAAAGAAAAAAAACTAGCTTTTCAGTCTCTTTTACGGACTTTCCAAAAAATACAACACTCAAGTACACCCTCCTGACTATAAGGTGTAGACTTTAGAAAAAAGATACCCAAAAAAAAATCAAATATTAGACACTCACTAATCTGAACGGGTCAAGCCCAAGTTAGCTTTTCATGAGTGACAATAATTTTGATTTCTACTTTGTACCCAAGTGGGATTTTTATAAAAGTTTCAAAAGTGAATCGTAAAGAATGATACAATTCTAAAGGTTTCCAGTTTGAATAGATTTGTGAATGTTGCCTTAGCAACGGCTTGTCATTGTTATTGTTATTTTGGCTGTATTTAAGCAACGGAGCAAAGGACAGGGCCGGTCTTTGGATTTTGGCGCCCCAAGCAAACCCTAAGCAAAAGCACCCGGCACCAGAAGCAAAACAAAATGACGCCCAAACTTTTCAATTTTGGCGCCCCTTCTGTCGATTTTTTCGCTCATTTGACAGTCTCGAATCCTCTTTCAAATATGTCGGATGAAAAGTGTTCATCAAAAAAAGAGCAAAGCGACGTCTTTCCAAGAGATTGGCACAGCCGCGATTTCTCCGTTATGGATCTTTTGTCAATTGTTATTTCAAAATGGGTCAAGTTTGGGAATTTCTTGGAGGGGTCAAAACCCTCTGGGAAAAATGAGTAAGCCAATTCCTGTTGCCGAATCAGGTCAACTTGAATTGTCGTACATTTTTCCAGAACTGGAAAATCAATTTTACAGACCCGATTTCCTTCGTCTTCAAATGGCGGTTCAATTGACAGTTTTTCAATTGTATCCGCATTTTTTTTGAGAAATTTTGACATGACCTTTGAGCATTTGGCGCAAAGGTCAAAATTGCTTATAAAAAATGTCCGAGTATTCCATCTATACGATAAGTGTGTTTACATAAATCAGTTAAAAATAACAATGCCGTTGCCAAGGATATTTCAATTCCCTTTGAAAAATGTAGGGAACGCAATTGCAATGAAAAACTGTGCTGGAGATTGAAAAATAGACTGAGAAAACGGGGAAATCAAAAGCAATATATGAAATTAGGAAAACTTTACTCAATTTTCAAAAAGGGTTTTGGTGAATGCAGAAAAAATCTAAAAGTATCAAAATAACCGAGAGTAAAAGATACAAGATTCTATAGGCGCTCTCAAAAGACATAAAACAAGAGATTTTAGAAAAGTGCCAGGTTTTAAAGTTTTTGATTTGTGATTCGTTGGATTAAAAATACAACTTAATTTCACTTGCTAACATAACAAAAATAACACGGCATAAAAAAGTTAAAACTTGAAAATCTGGTGCTTTTCTAAAATCTCTTATTTTATGTCTTTTGAAAAATTAGATGAACAGTTAAAATGGCATTAAACACTCTTTCAATGGAATTGGTGCAAAAAATTTGTTGTGCCCCTTTTTTGTGTTGAATCCATTTTTTTTATTAAATCTTGGGTAAAGTAGTTAATTTGCAAGTACATTTCTGCTAAAATACACAAAATACACAATATTGACACAAAATATAAGTTCAAAAGTTGTCAAAGAACTCAATTCAAACAATAATACTATTTCATTTCAGAATAGCATTTCCTTCACAATTTTTCAAGCAAATATTATGAATTAATTAAGTTTTTTTTAGTAAACAGATGATTGAGAATAAAGATAAACACACAAATGATGTAATAGAAATACGTAATAGAAAAAAAATACGAATTACGCAATTACAGACAACTCAAAATAATAATAATAAATATCAAAATAATGATGGACTAAAATAAGAACAGAAAAATTCTGTTTTTGTTTGGCACGGGTCGAAACAAAACATACAAAGATTTAATCCAAAACCCAAATTTTCTTAATTTGGTAGTTGAGGTTTTTCATGAGCTTAAAAGCATAGTTTTCACTAACAGCAAGACTCCTTTTTGTCAATGAGTTTGAAATTTCTTTATCCGTCCAACCGCACGCAACTAGCCGAACTGTCAATTTTCTCAAATCTGTTTGAAATAAAAACCAACACAACAATTATTTACAATTTACAAAGACTTTTTAAAGCAAAGAAATTCACCTACAAAAATATCAACACAAAAATTAAACTTGAATTGTAATATTTTTTTTAAATTCTGCATCTTTTCTTACTTTTGAGCTCCAAAATTGAAGGACTTTTCCTATCCGCTTCCAACTGTGACTCGGAAATCTTTATTTGAGAACTCCATTTTTCCGTCCGTTTTTCAGCCTTGATCAACTTGTAAAGATTGATGGAATCTTCTTCAGAAAATCCAGTAAAGCAGGAATCAATAGCTGGAAATTTATTGGCTTGACTATCCGCATTGATCTTCAATTCCAAAGACTCGAGTTGTTTCAAATGAGTCCAAATTGCAGTGCCGACTTCCGGAAATAATTTTATTGGCTTCTCAAAACCGGTACGAACAATTCGAAAGTCCTTTAATTTTGGACAAACTTGAGAAATCCGAAAAATGTCCTCACCCGTCATTTTCCGACCTGTGATTATCAGAGTCTTCAAATTTGGAATACACGAGACACTTTTAGCAGGAGGGAAAAATTCTGGCCAAGGCATTCGTAATCCTATTACAAAGAAAAATACAACATTTCATTACCATGCAAAAGGGACAAATTATAAACATTACGTTTTTATTTCATTCACGTTTATAAAAGAATAATAATAATTATTATTATTTACCAAGAAACTGCAGAACAGGAAAAGTTTCCTCAAGGTTCAGTCCCAAAGGCAAAAATGTAATATTCTGTTCATATAAACGGTAAATAAGCAAGTCGGTGAGTTTACTGAATTTTGGAATTTGAAGATCCGGTGGAAATCGGAATGGAGAAATGTACATTTCTTTTAAAGTATTTTTGCTGGATTCAAAAAGATTGGAGATGAATTTTAAAGCATCTGACCAACCACCATTTTTATTATAGGCTTCTGTCATGTCGAATTCCAATTTCTTTAATTTAAATTTCAGTGGAGCTGAAGACGTTTCATTTATTTGTGATAGCAGTTCAGCCGTTAAATATATTTTAATTTCTTGAAGACAATCGAGTTTTCCGAGTTGATGAAGAAACAACACTTGTTCAATTGAAAGAAGAACTGAATCATAGAAATCATGAAAAGGTAAAACTTTTTGTAAATTGGTTGAAGAACGAATAAGATCATGCACAAATCCAGTGTGTTTTGAAAGGACTCGCTTGTCCAGCTTGATGACTTTGAGATTTGGAAGCAGAACTGTTGGTGTTGTACAATCTGAATTCAAATTCATATTTTCAGCAGATGTGAGCAAGAGTCGTGGTGAAACCACCGGATCAGGATAATGCAGCAACCCAGCAGCATAATGCGCAGATAGCCAATCAGCTGGAAAATAAAGACCGAATTCTTGTACATTTGGAAGTTGATTTAAAAGGAGGTTTCTCAATTTCTGTTCCAATTGAATCCGAAGAGCAACCTCCGAATAATGCAATACAATCAATCTTAGACTTTTGACACTTTTACCAAAATCAGATACAAATTTAATCCAATCCGCATGATCAAAAAAAGAAGCTTGTATTTTATTAAACCGGAATTTTGTGTGTAGGTAAAGAAGAAGTGTTTTGTTTTTAGAGCCATTAAAAAAATTTATAAAATTTTCCATGGTTGCTTCTTCGCTCCCTCCTCGGATACTTGACATTCCATCTTGGGTTTTCACAAAATTAAATACAACTTCCACATCTCCTCTTGATTTAATTAATTCACGAGAAATTCCATTCCATTTACGATTTACAAGACGAGAAACGAGAAGGCTTTTGACATTCAAACATTTGAGAATTTTTTTCAACATCTAATTGGAACAATAAAATATGTAAGATTTAATGACAGCGGAAACATGATATTTAATAAAAATCAAAATAGTTTTGTTTACCTTTATATAGAATTTAAAAATACGTGTTTTTAATAACTTATAAATTTTATTTTACCTCTGGAGGCAGTTTGTCAAAAAAACATTCACTCTCAATCTCAATTTGTCCTTCATTTTCAGACCCTGATTCAATTTTCAATTTCTTTCCTTCTTGATCATGTTCAATTTTGTCCATTGTCAATTGCTTAGAAATCCCTTTAGATGATGATGACGATGTCAATTCTAGATTATTCATCTTCATCTCTGTAAAACCATGAAATAATTAGACAAGAACCTATAAGGAATTTCATTTGCTAAGTTTTATAAATAATGAAAAACAAAATACACTCAAATTATGCTAAAAATTATTTACAAATAAAAAATTCAATCATAAAATATAATATGTTCAAACAAAACCAAAACTTACATTTTCAGTCCAATCCGGTTTAGTTGAGATATTTTCAGTCAGTATCAAATTTTTGTTGGTCCAACGGTCAAATAATTTAATTAAGAGTACAATCGCACTTCAAATGTTTTAAACAGGAAAAAAACTAAATTGTATTCTGATTCAACAATTAAATACTTAAATTAAAATTCACTATCACTTCAAACAAAGACAAAACAATTTCAAACATCTTCCGTATTTTATCCCAATTCCCAATTCTGATTTCCGACGATTTCTTGATTTTTCTCCCTTTGAACTAAATCGCTTTGCAAGGACAACTAGAAAATGAAACAAGAGTACAGATACAATAAATTATAACTTTTCAAGGCCATTTGGGACTTTTGACAAATACAAGGTAAGGTGAGGTCTGGTAAATGTGCCAGTCTTGCAATTTTGCCACATTTTAAAACACCTTTAAAACTGCAATAATATCCAGTTTTAATTGATGAAAAAATACTCACATAAACGGATTTTACTCCTCTTTTATGTGTGTAAAGTTTCAAATTATTTGGTTGCCCCGTTCAATAGTAATTAATTATTAATTATTGATTAGAAGGGCGCATTTGAATGCTCATTTTACATTCACAAGTCAAACTTTCACATAAAAAATAAACAGTCAGTTTTATAAAATAATTCAAGTATGAATCGATGCAAAATTTAACGGACAATACGATTAGTTTTTACAAAATCAAAAAAGATACTCTAGAAGCAAAGTAATTGTAATAATAAAAATGTCCTGAAATTTGAAGTAGGACATGCAATTGTGCCACTTTTGAAGCTCACGTTTTTAATGTACAAAAGCAATATAATACGGTAGAGAATCTTTGATGAGTCCGAGTATTGTTGGGCTTTTGTCTTTGTTCTTGAATTGGATTTAGTAATATTTTACTCATGGAAATGTGAAATGTGACGACAAGATTGACGACGTTGTTCAATACAAAGTCAAACAAAATTGGGTGTGGAATCTCGTTCAGGGGTGTGAAAACTTCCCACTGCACTGTTATTGCAATATCTTGAATTCTCTGAATTTCTTTCTCCATTTCAGCCCAAAATAGAGATATCCTTGTTGGCTCTTCATTGAACTTGGAATTGGAGTTGTCATTTGTTGGTTTTTGGTTGGGAGTTTTATGTGGGCAATGAGAAGGAATTCATTTTTCACCTATTTCCTTTTCAATGGTATTGAAAAAGCATGTTCGTATGTGACTGTGCTGTGTACAGCAAAGTTACAAGGAAAGCCAAGACGCCAAGTATGCAACTTAAGTGGCAATGAGTGGAAAATCTTGGAAATAGGGAATAGTCAATAGAAAAAATAGCCAGAAATATATCAAGACATTCAAATGAATTTAAAAGCAAGAATGCAAAAAGGGAAATAACGATTGAAGAGCCCAAAGAGAACATTGAGTGGTTACCAAGGGCTCGAGGTTACGTGACATTACGTACAACGGTTGGCGCTATTCACCTTATATGTCCTTTCATTGCCTTGGATATTAAACTTTGGATGTTGAACAGCGAACGATGAACCTATTTCAGCATTTCCTAATGCAAAACATTCTCTTTCGGTTGGTCATTCCAAACGCCAACCGAGTAGATAACGGCCCCGAGTTTATGTAAAGACTGCAAATTCATCTTTTATTCAACCATTTAATTAACCAAACTGAACATAAACCACAAAACTCATCAAGAAATTCACAAACTGCGGAGAAGAGAAAAACAGACATTTATATATTATTCAAAAGTGAGTGCTTTTTCCCTTTGATGTTCCATGTTCCACTTACGTAACTGTACATGTACATTTTCTGTATAGTGGACATTCCACAGTTTAGTTTTATTCAGAATACGCCAATGGTCTGTATATTCATTTATTTTACCCATAAAGTTTGTCCATCGTATTGTATTTGTACAGCGTTAATTAAATTCGGGTAACCATTGCTTACGTAAACTGTGGCAGCATATTGTATTCTGTATTCGTAGCTCTGCGGAAACTTGATAAACAATTTAATTAAAAGGATAGACGACATAACTGGGGACAGGGTGTCGGTGGTTGGTTCGGTGCGATCGATTGAGACCAGAAAGAGAGACAGAAGCACCGACGAATACTCAATACTCGACTGTCTTTCATTTCTCAACTTGAGCTCCAGCTCCAGCTCCATTTCTTTCAGCTCTATATTTTCAAACATGCTAGTTCAGATTTGAACCTAAAAATACCCGTAAATTCAGTATCTAGAAAACAGGAAACACAAATAGAAATACAGCATAAAAATGTTGACATTTGAAGAAGCTCGATTAAATTTCAAAGCAATCAAAATTTGCTCATTCCTGAATATTCTCCCGATTGAAATTGATATGAAAAGGGGGAAAATCCAGAAGCAGTCGAATAAAGTCCGAGTTTTGCTGTGGAAAATGTTATTTTGTTTTGGGATTTTCCACTTGCTTTATGTAATTTTCAGACTCGTTCAGATGACGATTCTTGAGCCGGAAAAATATTTCAAGTGGAATGATTTGGTGGTTCATCTGGTGTGTACAATCATGTACACAGCGTATCAATTTATTGGTTACCGTCTTTTCTGGAAAAATCCAGAAGAGTGCGTAACAGTCTTCAACTATTTGTTTGAAGAAGGAAAAAGCCCAGTGCAGAAAATTATAGACCAGGAGAAGAAAATCCAACAAGTCAAACGCAAAAACCAAAGTCAACTTCAAGGTAACCATTTATTTTTCAATCGAAAGCAAGTATGTCCATACTCCAAATTTCAATTTTCAAATAGCAAAGAGTCTTTTTGATGTGAATTTTAGGTTCAGAGAAGAGAAGAGCAGAAATAGCGGAAACTGAGTTTAATTCAGGGTCAATGTCAGCATCAGTCCGAGTCTCATTTGGTCCTTCGAGTGGAGAATTTTATCCAGGTCCAACTTCAACTTCAGGGGTGCAGAAAAACAAAAACATCCAAGTCCCTCCTCGTCGTCGTCGTCGTCGTCTATTCACATGGCCACTTGAGTATTCTGGAGATGAAATTTTGGTCAAAATAATTCCGGTTTTATTGGGGTTTGGAACGATTCGCTACACAATCATTTTTGCCCTAAATCCAAATCGCCTTCTACTTTTGTACTCTTGTCTCCCGCCAGAGTACAAAAATCCTTTCAACTTTTCCGCCCTTTTGGCTGTTGATGCGACTTGTCTGGCATTTGTATTTCAAATTGGCTATTTCTCTACTGTCGTACAGTTTTTGTTCTTTTCCAGATGTCAACTAAATTTGGAACAACTTCAATCTCAACTCAGGTTAAAGGCTTGTTTTTATTCAAAAGTACATTTTTTTTTATATACACTGAATTTGCTTTTTATGCCGAGTTTTATGCCGTTGGCATCTTTGGCATTTTTTCTCTTTTGAATAATTGATGCAAACTTTGGTAAAATTTTAGAAATCTCAAACATGTTTTTCAAAATCGCCCCATTCGGAATCAGAAAACGGAGATTTGGATTCTTGGTCAAATCTTGAATGAAATGAAACAACTGGTCGTTTTCATCGAGCTCTTCAATCAATGTTTCCCCTTTTGCATTCTTGCGGTTAAAATCTTCTTTCAGTCTTTATCTATTTTTGGTTATTTTTTCACTATTCGTCATTTCCAGGATTTCCCATTTGTCGCTACTATGGTAGCATACATAGCTTTCATGTGTACACTGTGCTACACATTCATGTATGAACATGCCTTTTCCATCCCTGAGAAAATGGACGAGTTGAAAAATGAATTTCTCCTCGTTGCTCAAAAAACGGCTGAAGCATCCACAGAAAGTTCTTGTGCTGACTTGACTCAAAATGGAAATAGAAACCAACAGCCGAGAACAAAGACGCCATTTTGGTTTGAAATGAAGAACGAAATTGGCAGAATTCAAAATGTTGGAATAAGAGTTGGCAGTTTTTATCAGATGGAGCGAGAATCTACACCCAATTTTGTGGATTTTGTATTTCAAAATGTTGTCGACCTACTCGTCACATTTCCACGAGGGTAAAATATCACTAATCTCAATTCAAGAATAAAGGCAAAAGCTGTACACTCAACACAGTTCTCGTAATTTAAATAATTTTACTTTCTTTCTCGTCAACATTTTTCGAAATTCTAGAGTCAAGACTCAATACAAATTTGACAAAAAATATTTTCTGTTTATTTTTGTACGACTCTGACGCCATTTGATTTTTTTATTTTCGGGAATTATAGACTTTATTTAAACATGTTAATTAAATAATGTGCTCATAAAAAATATTCTATATTCAAAGTGAAATTTGATTGCAGGAGAATCAAAATAGACCAACGGTTCATTTCAGCCTGTTTAAAAAGGTTTTATGACTCGAAATTTTTTTTGTCTAAATAAAACATGTCAGAATAAAATACAATTTTGAAGAAACTAAAAATTTTTGCAAGAGGCTAGAAAACTTTACACTGAACGTTTGAATATTTTCATGCTTGAATTTACATAAAAATGGCATTTGTTTACTTGTTGTGAGTTTTCAAGTGTTTCTTGAGGCGGGCCGTCCTCACGAAACTTTGTAGGTAAATATTTGTGTCGTAGCTCGTGTGGTCGGTTGTAAATAAGAAAATATCACATGAGAAAAGCGGCATGTAACTGAATTTATACATGCTAATTACTCTGAGGGAAACATTTCCGGAAATATTTCCCACTCACAGCATCAGCTCTAAGTTTCCAAATTTTCCTGACAACGCAAAGGCGACCCATATTTAAATATGTCAGCCATTTTCTTGGCCCAAAACTACCAATAATTTCTCTATTAAAGCTATTCCAGTGTGAATGAACTTGATTTCATCTTCTGGTGATTTGTGGGAAATTTATTAAGGCAGTAATCACTAATCACATTCAAACTTGACTTCCCTCGTTGAACTTGATTTTTTTCAGCTTTTCCATTTTCTCCTGCCTTTCAAAATTCGTACAGTTTTGGTTTTGGTTTTCTGCAATTGGGTGAAAAATAAATCCGTTAAATTCTATTTTTACCCACAAGATTTCCAAAATAGAAACAACATGTTGTGACGGAGGTCAAACAGAGAACAAGGTCATGAATCAATCGGATTTTTGGGGTTTCATCTCCATGTTCAAAAAATTTGATCTTAAAGTGCTCAACTTTAGGGAAGGTTAGGTTAGGGAATTTTGTAGCCAGGTCCACTTTTAACGTTGAAGAAAATGGCTGAATTTGAGTGACCTTTGTGACCTTGGGAAAAGGACCTTCTGGAAGAATGAGCCCAAGAGATTGACAGCTAAAGAGAGTCATCACATTCCAAACAACTTGCAAACTTTGCTGACTTTGGCTCAACACAAGATTCAAAATCGGGATGAAGTCGGGCCTTTTTTTAACAGAGCCTTGTTCAACGCCGAATTTTAAGAGTTTTGCCGGGTTTTGTTGTAAAAGTTCAAAAGCACCGTTGAGCCGTCGAGGCATCCACGGGCAATAAAACCATGATTTGAGCGTGTCGAGTTTTTTTTCTTGCTCGATAACGGGAAAGAAATCACCTGGTCCAGAGGAAAATGTCCCTTTCAAATTTGGCGCTCCCTGCAAAATGTCGTTGAAAACACCTGGGCAGTATTCAAAAGGTGAGGATGCGACTTTGAGAATTTCCAGGGCGGGAAAACACGGGCGGGATTTGGGGTCAAAGTTGATCAGAAAATTAGCATCTTGGAGTTCTTGAGGCAGTAAAATTGTAGGTGCTAGATCAGCAAATGTGGGTGATCTTGGACCGTCGAAAAGGCCGTCGTTCCAACCCCAGCTGCAACCTCCTGGAATTCGCTCAATGTACAAATACTCTATGGATTTTCCCCAGCGTAGTAAAAGATTTCTAAAATTTTCAATGGACAATCCTCTCACTCGTTCATCGAATCCTCTGGATGTCGACGGCGATTCTCTATGCAGATTTAGAGTCAGACTTTTGATTCGTGATTCTGGATCCAAAAAAAATCCAAGGGCATCTGGATCACTCCCTAAATCCCTGAAATCTAAAAAAGGTGCAGTAGTCGTCCGAAAAATTCAATTGACCTCGACCTTCATTTTGACCTCGACCTTTATTTTGACCTCGACCTTCATTTTGACCTCGACCTTCATTTTGACCTCGACCTTTATTTTGACCTCGACCTTTATTTTGACCTCGACCTTTATTTTGACCTCGACCTTCATTTTGACCTCGACCTTCATTTTGACCTCGACCTTTATTTTGACCTCGACCTTTATTTTGACCTCGACCTTTATTTTGACCTCGACCTTCATTTTGACCTCGACCTTCATTTTGACCTCGACCTTCATTTTGACCTCGACCTTCATTTTGACCTCCGCCTCTTTGGCTTTGTTTATTCTCCTGCTCATTTTCATCAAGATTTTTTACGAGTCTTTTTCGAGCCAGAATTCGATCCTGCACAAAATCCCCGAGGGATCTCCCGCTGTTTTTCCGATTGTGGCTGATGAAGGCGGAAGATGGCTCTGAATAGCGAAAGGAAATCTGGAGGGCTCTTTCAAA
>JAQGBI010001023.1:0-11603 GCA_034698325.1 Sminthurinus elegans | reverse complement strand
ACCAAAAAGACACCAAAATATGACACCATATGACACCACATTCCGGTCGGATATGGTATCATATTTTTTCAAGGGTATCTATACTTTTTCATTGTGGTAAAAACAATACCGAATGAACGATCCACGATTAAAATTATGCCGTGACAACCACCCGAGTAAATCGAGTGAGTCGAGTAATCTCATAAGTAACACGAGAACCCACGCATTCCACACGAAGTGAAAACCGTACAAATGCCTTGTGCGCCCGATTGTCAAACATCAAAACTCTAAAGGCAGTGGCTAAAGTCAGAGTGGTCAACTCAACGCAAAGGACGAAGAACTTCAATTTCCACGTTGGCGCTGTGACCATTTACCAAACAGAGTGTCACATCTAAAATAAATAAAAAATTTGAATATAAAATAGGCAACACAAAATTCAAAAACAGTCAACTACTAAAATTGAAACAGGGACAACCGCTAAAAAATTTCAAACTTGAAACAAAGAGCAACATGAAATTAAATATTTGCCACTGAAATCACGTTTCCGAGCACTACCGAAAGAATATCAAAGACTCAAAAAAATTAATTAAAGTGCCCACACATGTGAATTTGTCACTTACATGGTGCAAAGTTAGGGCATTTTTTGAAAAATTCTGAATTTCAAACCCCAAGGGGCTCAAAAAATATTCAAGCGGAGTAAAAATTTGTTGCCGATGAACGGCAAACAAATTTCACTCTTCGCAAACCATTTTTGTTAGGCGGACATTTTGGCTTAGAAATTTGTAAAGAAAACATCAAAGAAAAAGAAAGAGCATTTCGTTTTATTTCTTGTTTCACATAAAATTTTACAAGTAAAGTACATAGAATATAGCGTGCAAAAAAACGGAGTATTAATGTACATTTTGAAGATTCTATATACTGAATAACCAAGCTTTGTGACTCACGTTTGATACCTCTTTCCACTTTCCACTTTCCACTGATGAACTGGTGATCTAAAAAGTTCCAAAACCTTCTAGAAGGTTTATTCAAGATTCAAGTCAGTTTGAAACTCCACTTGTCATGTCATGACTAATAAAATTAAGTGAAACCAACGCCCACTGAAACCAGGAACACGAAATAGCCACGAGTTTTTACAGAAAGTCAAAGGCAGAGCTGAATCAACCTTCAGAATTTTTGGGGTCAGAATTTAACAGTTTTCTTCAGTTCCAACAAAACTAGCTCAAAAAAATGGCAAGAATGTATTACCTACTTTTCCTGGTTTTAACATGTGGCAGTTTGCCCAAAAGTACTATTGCGCAACAGCCGCCAAATCCAAATCAAGAGCCAGAGCCAGTTTTTTATGATTCAATTCTGGAAGGAAGAGCCCAGGGGCGAATTGCCTTTAGTTTCTCCAGTGCGCCGACTCACCCTGTCGACCTATCTCCACTTCTCCAGAGCCTATACCAGGCGGAAGGGAAAAGGTGTACATTCCACTTTATCGAGTACGCTCAAATCTATGATTTTGCCCCGCGTCCAGAATTCGAATCCAATTCCGTTTCCGAATTTCCGGTGATCATCAACACAATTTTTGGCAAGAATAACAAAACCATTGAAGAGAAGAAAACGGGCGGGAGATTGATTAATGAAAAAGTGGTCAATGTGTTTCTAATGACCCCCAGGCAATTTAAGATGGCAGAATGGGACGTTCTTTCTACAAAATGGATGATGAATGGTACAAAACCTTTACCTATAAACTCTGTCTGGGACCAGAAATTCACGCTCATGTCTGACATGCAGAAAAGGGGTAATCAGGACCTCTTCATGCCCAGACATAATCAGTTGGGAACATTTACCATTTCGAATTTAATACTCCAGATTTTTGTGGTGTCCAATCAAGTGTTAGATGTTTCGCATATTCAATACTTCATTGACCGTACAGAGACATGGAATGAAGCGCACATCAGGTCCTTCATTTTACTCTATGACACTACTTCAAAAATAATCAATCGCGGATTTTACTACTGTCCGAATTGCGCAGAGAGGGGCAAAATGGGTTACGAATTTTCATTAAACTGCGTACCGTATCACGAACGAGGTCTTAGTCAAATTAAAGGTCTCGGTCAAAATCAAGGTCAAGGTACAAAGAAGTCACTAGTTAAAAATGCTGACAATCTCATGGAAGCCGAGTCCTATTCTTCTTGCTATGCCCAAATCCAAAGTTTCTACACCAATCTTGTGACATCAAAAAGACTTCCGGTAGACCTGCAAGTAAACACCTGGGCTATCGACTACCTTTTTTTCCACATCGTTCCAGAAACACCGTTCAAAATACACGGTGAGAAATTCTACACGCCGTTTCATCGCAGAACACTTGTGAATGCGAAA
The DNA here is from genome assembly GCA_034698325.1 of Sminthurinus elegans. Lineage (NCBI taxonomy): Eukaryota > Metazoa > Arthropoda > Collembola > Symphypleona > Katiannidae > Sminthurinus > Sminthurinus elegans. Next base: position 9,260 of record JAQGBI010001023.1, on the reverse strand, counting down.
GAGGCTCTCAAATTTTGTCTGTATTCAACCGTCAATATCAGTTTGTCAGATGAGAAATATCATGCCCGAAATGGAAAAACGGGATACGTAGAGCTGGAGGCATGGCGCACTTTTACTTGGCATAAGCGTACCTTCCCGCTCAAACAACAGTTTTATCGATTCATCACCGCTTACGAGGTACAACCTTTAAGGACTTCCCTCCAGATTTACGTCACACCATATCAAAAACAAACGTGGCTCTGTATCGGCGTTTTTCTAGGAGTTTCCGCCATTTTCCTCATCTTTTTAAACTGCATTTGGAACTTGACCCAGGATCTGGAATTTGAACGAAAGCAGTTAAAATTAGGCAGGATTATGAGATTTCTTCTTCGACAAATTTGTGTAGCAGCAGACGATTTTTTTGTTATTCTTCGGATATTTATTGAGCAGTGTCAGGAACTCTCACCATCCGCCAACAACCTGATTGCCAAACAACAGCAAGAACAAAGGAAACGAGCCCAAAAAGTAGGGTTTGACGGTGAAACAATTCAACTAGAAACTGCAATTCCAGATCGTGTCAACCCAAATCGAAAACAAGTGTACAGATATCTCTTTGGAGCCTGGCTCATAGTTTCAATCATTTTAACAAACGGGTAAAATTTCTGTTGATTTTAATTTGTCTTTAATTAAAATTTTGATTTCAAGTCCTGATTTTGATTTTAAATTCAAACTTTGTTTTTTCGTCCTGTTTTTGCTCCCTATTTTTTGGTTTTGAACAGGTACAAAGGAATTATCAAGAGCGAGTACTCCACTTCAAATCCTTACACTTTGAATTGGAAGTACACGTACGAGTTTCTTGAAAACTTTTTTAGCTTTCATATGCGCGACGATAGAATTGTAAAGATTGCTTCTTACTTAGAATCTCCTTTTAGCGACTCATTACCCAATCTTAACTTTTGGCTCAAATACAACAGGTCAAAACATTTCTCAATTTTCTACACAACGCCGGATTTTAAATGCCCAATGTCCAATCACGACGACAGGTTGGAGATGCCATATGACGCACTTGAGTGGCGAAATCCGTACAACACTGTTTACGCACCGTTTGAAATACATGAACACTTATCAATGCGTTTTTTAGTAAATATTTGCAAAGTTCGATGCAAAGACAGTACTGGTCATGACATTGAGAAGGATGAAACTCCATTTTTTCAAACAAAATGTACTCATCTTAAATCCTGTCAGATGCTTGTGGAAAACCTCGCCCTCATTCATCGATCGCGGAGAGTCTGTTTTGAACAAATGAGGGATTTAATAAAAAATGAGCTGAGCTCCAATAGATCCGCCATTTTGATTGTTCCGGACCAGGATTTCTCCCATTATTGGTCCATTTTCAAAGAAATGGTGAAGAGTAACAAGTCCATGTTCCGATTTGCCCACAACAAAATGGCCAACTTCAAGGACGAGTCATTTAAAAAGGTAGACAATTACGAAGTTTTGGAGGGGATTGATCGCCATTTCCCCCTCATAATGGTCGACAGAATTCAGAGGCTTGTTCAGTCCGGAATCTTGGGTTTGTGGATCAAATGGGAAAACATTCGATATGGACCACCAGCAAAGTCAGAATCTAGTAACACAGATGGCATTAGTCAATTTTCAACGGATTTTGGAGTTCTTACTACGCCGATTTGCAAGGACACCGCGTCTCTTACTTGTCAAAGGATGTCCAAACTTTTTCGATTTAGAAAAAGTCAAAGAAGAACAAGAGAAACATCATATTTTAAGAATTTGGATTTGGAGGATGTCCCGCTGTTCATCCCACTTTCTTTCACATCTTCTGACGTTCATCTCATATTTTACATCTATGTGTACTTTACTCTTGTTCCCTTTGCCGTTTTACTGCTGGAATCTCTTTGGGGTTGGAAACTGAAAGGTTTTCTAGTATTTGTCATGCGTTATTCCAAAGCCCTGTATTGGGATCTTGCGGAGTGGGTGCTGGAGAAAAGACTGTTTCCTTGGAATTTTAAACGTCGATTCTTTAACAAAATTTGAATTCTAGGTAAAGCATTTATTTATACATAGTAATATCTGGTTTTGGTCCTAGTCAGGACAAGGGCTAGCTTCACGAACATATTCTATGGATACTATTATATTAATAATTATATTAATATTATTAAAACTATTAATATCTTTTGACACACACACAAAAAGCAATGTTAAAGGATAGTAGTTCAAACTGACAAAATTATTACATATTTGTACATTGTACAAACGGACTCTCCATGAATATTTGAAGAATATTCATGGACTCAATGCTCAAATTCATTGTCTACATGAACATCCGATGAGTCGCTGGACCTGCGGGTTCTTAGAAAAAACTTCTGTGAAGCGAAGCTATTTCTGGTGGATCAAAATTCAAATCAAACTGATTAAAACAACATTCTTTTAATTTCTAGAGCTGCAAAAATAAAATAGGTTATGGCCTCCATAAACATGTTCATTTTGATGGATCACTCGCAAGTTTGAGACGTGTTTAAATGTACTTGATTTGAACGGCTCTCAATTATGAACTTTGTTTTGAAATTGAGATGAACCGAGTCATTTCCCTTCTTTTGAGCAATTCAGATGAAAATTGCACTTTTCACTTTGCAAATTTTGTGGGCAAAATGAAAATTACCATGGTAAAAAAAATCACTTTTCAAATTTTACAATGAAATGCAAAGTGCAAAGTGCAAAGTGCAAAATAGTGAAATGGGCCCCTGTCATCATTTGCAAAGATTTACAATTTTTTATAACCATTGTTGGACCCCATTTCATTTAACAAAGTACTCAACAGATTCAACAGGATTTCCTTTTGATGAATCAATAGGGCGGAGGCTTATAGAGCAAATGCAAGTCCAACTTTGTCAAATCTCATGCTATGTCTTGATTGTAGCAAGTCGGAAGCGCGGGAACGCCAACTGCGGCGCATGTTGTATCCGCAACTTTAAATTCACCACGTTCACACTGAATTCACCTGGATTTGCCCGTTTACTTGAGCCCTTACACAAGCGTCCTCTGGTGGTGGATTCTGGCATTTTATGTATTTTTTTGCCCTATGCATAACCATCATTTTCCAACGAGTCAGACACAAACCCAAACCCGAATACGAAGCTGAACGCCCTCTAGAGGAATCTAAAACTAAAGCTGTAACAGAAACAATAAACGAGACCAAAAATTCTGTTGCTGTGTAACCGTGACAGTTGTCACGCGCGTAACAGATGTTTTGATGTCGATTTTCTCAATGATTCTGATTTCTTCAAAATAGTTCAAATCGTGGAAATATTGCTACTTCGAAGCCGTCTATCGACAGATTAAGCACTTTTAAATTTTAGACGTGTAACAAATTTGAGCCTATTTTGGCACAAATGTCGCTTTTGGCGCAAAATAAGCCAAAATGTGGATTTTAGCTTAAAATGAAGCCTTAAAAGGTCTTATTTTGATTCCAAAACTAGTCATAATAGGCCAATGTTGGCCGCAGGAGAATAGCTAAAGGAATTTTATAAAGTTCAATTCCTAAAACAACCAAGCAAAAGTAGAAAAATAATTAATTTCTTTATCTTTATTTTCCTCTGGATTGTTTTTTTAAGAAAGGTGATCTGATTACAAATCTCATGATTTTATCACCACCATCATTTCAAATAAGTTACAATGACTACTTGCAGGTTAAGATGGATGATTTGCAGTATTTGTTACTTCACATTTTTAGATAGATACAAAAGCACATCAAGATATGAAAAGAAAAATGACTCAAATTTCAAATCCCAAACGCAGAATTCAAAAAAGAATACAAATTCCTAAGCTTTTTGTCCTTTTGAAGACTTAATTGGTTAAAATACACAGAGAAAAGTAAGTTACTGTCGTAATTAAATTCTGACAAGGAAAATTGTCAAGAACTATATGACCTGTAAACTGTAGACTGTGGATTGTTCATTCTTCATTTTTTCATGCTTAAAGATTTAATTTAGATTGACCAAATTGTTTCTACAGTTCCCCCTTGTCTTACAAAATCCTGTTCTAATCTTGAGTCTAGAATCTAGAATCTTAAAGCCGTTTTACATTAACCCCAGTATTTTTTTAAGCAACAGTTTCCCAATTATATAACCACCATCTTGTAAAAAAAGTAAAAAAATCTGTAATTTGAATTTAGGATTTTGGACTTTTACCATGTCAAGACATACCAAAGCATAAAAGCAGGGTGTAGTATGATGAAAAACAAATGATAGCAGCTGAGATTCCTTCAAATCTCAGGGCTCATAGTGTTTTTACTTGCACTTGTTTCTTGTAGCTGAAAAAAATAAAGAAAAAGGTTATCAAAAAAGATACAGCTATAAAACCTTTTTTAGGGCAAGCACGTGGCTGTTTGAGATTTGATATTTGAGATTTGAGTTCTTGAGACTTGAGACTCCAAAAGTGGTAGCTAAATTAAAAGGAGGCACTAAAAAAATAAAAGTAGATGTGCAACGGCTACAGAACTAAAGTAGTAAATTATGTTGAAAATCAAATGCATCTAGGTTCAAGATTTTAGACTCTACATTCTAGAATACATTTTTTCTCAAGCGTTTTGTAATTGGCACTGCATCTTGACACGCAAAATTTGAACTATGCATTTCATAGTGTCCCCACTCTTTAATTTAACAAAGATAATGTGAGCTGTAAGAGACAATGAAAGGAAAGCTATTTAATTCTATGCTACATTATACTATTTATAAAATGGACTCACATTTGGATTTAATTATGATTGCATGATCCATTATCCATGGTCTATGGCCAGCGGTCATGCAATGAGCTATCGGCAATAGAAATCTCAAGTATCAACTTAAGCATCGTCAGATTCTGTGACGTCTTTAGCCTTCAATCTGCAACTTGCAGCCTGCAAAAGACTTGAAACTGGAGGGGGGGCTAATCTAAATCTAAACCAACCCAATTCTAACCAAACCAAACCACCTCTAAAGCAAAGTGCATGATGAAGGATCAATGTAAAAGTCACCCCACTTTTGTCGATTAGCTTCTAACCCCTCTTCTCTCTCTCTCTCTCTGTTTTTCTTGGTCGTTCTCCCGTTTTCCATTTACTTGTTCCAATTCTTCTCTATCTTTCTCTTCTTGGCTTTTCTCTTTTCCTCCTGTGCTTCTTGTGTCTTAAAATAACAGTACAGTGCCTTGAAAGAGACGTAAAAGTAACTACGATACATCCACATTGTTCATTGTACATGTGGAGTTGAGATAAATTTTGTAAATAGAATAGAAACAGGAAAGTCGTTGAGGATGTTGGAACAACTTTGAAACTTCCGGTAGACCAAAGTTACTCCAAGAGTTGTCTTCGTCTTCGTTGTGGCTTTGGCTTTGGCTTCGTCTTTGGCTGTTGCTGTGGCTTCTTTGAATCTTCAACTTGTTCCACTAAATACAGTACAGGAGATGGAATCACAGGATCCCACAGACTGGATCTTAATAAGTATGCCCTTTACAATTTGTATGCTTACCATTGGCATTTGCTGCAACAAAGAGTCAAAAGTTTATAGAGAATTTTTGTACAGGGACCTTTGATAGAAAATGTGATGCAGTAAATACTAAATACAGCTAAGAGCAGTAGACTACACTACCGTAGAAAATTCTATAGTAACTTTACCTATTTGTTTAAAAAGTGGATCATGGGACTCTACGAAAGTCTAGATGGATTTGGAATTTGGAACCGGTTATTTGTTCACAAATTTGGATTTGGATTCGGATTAAACTTGTATCCATCCAAATTCATCCATTCTTAACTTTGTTTATTTTTCATGGGCTACATTTGCCAAGAGGATACAGAACATACAACCAGATTTGGACTTGGAACTGAAAGGAGTAAAGATGCAGCATCAAGAAGAAACTAAAATACAGTTGATAGAAAATAGGTTGTACATCGGTAGTTGTATTTGTAGTTGAGTAGTTGAGGGAGAATCTTCATCTGATGCTGATGCAAGTACCAAAAGTAAGTCGATGGTAAAAAGTTTCAAAACAAATTGGCTCCAATCATTTTGTCTTCTCTGTCGTTTGGCTGTTGGCTGTTGCTTTCTCTTTTGCTTTTTCTTTCTCTGGATCTCCTGCATGTCTACGTGAAAGTCAACAAGATCACGTTGCTCATAAGTAGGCTGAAGACTGTGGACTGTGGACCAAGACGGAGATCAGAATCCCTGCTAAAATGAATATCGGTATCAGTCTCAACTCCAACTCCAACATCAACATCAACATGAGTAGTAAAGAAGAAGAAAAAAGAAAGTGAAAGTAGTAATAAGAAATGAAAACTTTGGTGAGGAGAGCTGCTCCAATCTCAAAATTTTGAAGCATGGTACAGCAAGTGAAAACTGTTCTTTTCTTTTTCTCTTCATTCAATAGTAGCGATCCCACATCCAGCCAACATGCAGCCAGCCCATGTAAAGGAATGAGGGAAGAGAAAAGGCTCATTGTGAATACTAAATAGAGTAAGTGAATACCCAATACCCAACTTTGAGCTGCTTTTTGGTATATTGAATCTGGAATCTAGGAGCTAGGAGCTAGGAGCTGCTTTACTTTTGTTTGGTATTCGGTATTTGGTATTTGAGTATTGAGTATACTAGCTTAGTTTAGTTTAGTTTGGTGTATGTTTTGATACATGTTGATACAGGGAGTGGTAGTCAAAAAAAAGAAGACTAAAGTTGGTTTTTGTTGACTGAGTTAGTGGTTGAGGAAATGATATGAGATGATTGAAATCAAAGTTTCCTATGCACAAGACTCGCGATCAGACTGCCGACTGCCGACTACCTAATACATGAAGACTACAGGAAAACTTATCGCTACTGGAATTGAAATTCTTATGTTGTCTACTGATATAACCAATCCAATCCTGTTTCTACTTTCTACTTTCTCTCCTCTCTCTTTTTTCTACTTTTACTTTTTCCTTTTCTCCTTCCCCACTTTTGCAGATATGGTCTTCTTCATCAATATTCTTCCTTCTTCCATACAGGCAGAGTAAATAGGAATGAAAACAGGAATCAAAGTCTCAGATTCTTCCTAACCTCGCAACTCACAACTCAACACTCAAAACCATGCTCTCCTTTTCTTCTTCCTCTACATAACATACCATATCATGCCAATTCCAATGCGGATTTCATTTCTGATTCCGATGCCAATGCCAATGCCAATTTCAATGCTGTTGTCGTTGTCGATGCCAGTAGCCAGTACATACACAAAAGAGAAAAGCCATTTATTTATTTTTCAATTTTACAACCAAGACAGGGTCTGTCCTTGTTCTCTTCAATTTTGCACTCATTTTTCAGGGGAGGACCAAAAACATGCGAGTCAAAATAGATACAAAGATCACGGCCTTATTTCCAACCATTTCAATTTTGTCTCTTATCTCTACCTCTCTCGACCATCTCGTTCCGCTATTTTAATACAAATGATATTTGTATCAAGAAACTGGGCACTGGAGAATGAAGACTGTAAAAGAGAGCAGAGCTGTAATCTAAAATCTAGATGGAGACTGAGAGTCGAGAGTCAAGACCGGCAGAACCGACCAGACCAAAGTCCACTGACAGAAATGGACCAGAGGATTCAAAAGGGACAACGATACAAGTATAATACGTAGAACGTAGAGCCTCTACTCACCGTTGAAACCCAAGAAGTAGAAAAATATCAGGATACAGATAAAATGTGCTAAGAAAAAAGGTTGGGAGCGAGTGTCTTTTTTTAGTAAAAGGTCCGGTTCCCTCCGTCAGCCAAAGTATCACAGTTCTCTGTGTAATTTTTTACTGTTACGGAAGGAAAGGGAGATCGCCTGGTGACGATTTACGAAAATGTACTATTTTTGCGCCCCGTATCAGGCGCCGGTGTTTTGTGATGATTCTATCAAAGAGAAAAATTACACACAGTTATAGTAGACACAACATCAAAATTTGAAACAGAACAACCTCGCCTCGTTAATAAACAATATTAAATGTCTATTTCGGTGAAGAATAAACAAAGCTGAAATTATTTGGAGAAAGTACGACCAAGTGAAAATGGTTTAAAATACAAAATAATATTCTTATTTCAAAAGCCAGGTCAATTTTCTTCTTTCGTCTCATTTTCTTTCCTCAATCCTCTACTTTCAAAGCTATGATTTCAGCAAAAGGGAAATGGTGAAAAAGAAAGTGTTTCATACTAAAACATAAAAGTAAAAGTAAATCAAATCATTATGGGTGAAAGTGTACATTTTATGTAATTTTAATAGCCATGCAATTTATGACACACTCACTGCCCGTTAAAAATACTCATTTTCAAAACAATAATTGTGTAAAATATAAATTTAGCATTTTATATTTGTTGAAATATCCAGGTAAAAACAGATATAGAGTATAGACAAAAACTACACCTTACTTTTAGAAAAAGAATAGCAGTAGAAAAGTATGTATAATGTACATTGCACATTGTACAATGTACATGGTGAAGATCTGGAAGAAAATGCTCTTAATTCTCCATTCTCCATTCTCAAATTTATTTTATTTCATTTCATTTTGTTCACTCAAAGCTCAATTCACAATACTTCCACCCTGCTTTCACTTTCTTTGGCATACTTTTACTTTCTCTTCCTTTCGTCCGTTTTTTTCCAATCTCTCTCATTGCCCTATTAAATGTAAAAGTGGGCTGACTTTTCCTCTCACGGTGAAAGTTCCTACGAGTAAAAAAGATAGCAGAGAGAGAAAGTAGTAAAATGGCAAGAGGCAAGACAACAAGTGAATCAAACATGGAGAAATTCCAGTCCTATTTAGTTCAGTCTAGTCCAGTCCAGTTCAGTCTAGTCTGGTCTAGCTGAGTCAAGTCGAGGAAATTAAGGTGAAGGAAGGGAAAGTGTTTGGATGAGATGAGTCGATACTGGAGATGTGCGTGATTACACTTGCTTTTCCTTCCTTTGAAGGCAGGAATCCATTCCCTCATTTCTACATCCGACCATTCGACCATCCAGCCATTCCACCGTTATCACTGACCACTATTTTTACTACTAAATGTATTGCCCATATGTACAATATACAATATACATTCCACAGGCTATATAGCTTTTCCGAATATAGATCATAACATAACTGTAAAGCCTCTACTATCTTCCATCTACTTTTTCTACTTTCTCCTCAAAATTGCTGACTTTGAATTTCACATTGGAAAAGATCTTGACCATTTGATCTTGTAAGTGAGTCCATCAGTGTGGCACTTTCCCTTTTTAGTATCCGCCTTCCTTCGACAATGGACAT
>JAQGBI010001022.1:0-11605 GCA_034698325.1 Sminthurinus elegans | reverse complement strand
TTGACCTCAAGTATATGAAAATGATAATAACTAATTTTCGGCGCAAAATGCTCGATTCGGGGTTGATCCAAACTTTGGTCCATATAGATATGTAATTCTTATAAATTATTCTTTTTCTTCATTTTTTTAAAAAAAAAGGAAATTGTACTATACAGTATAATATTATTATAGTAAAAAATACTGTAATACTTAACTAACCCAAAATTTCTCGGATTTCCCTTACACCAGCAGCATCACGAATAAATGAAGCAAAAATCATATCAACACCTTGTTCAATACCAAATAAGAAATCTGATTTATCCTTTTCACTAACTGCTGGTAAATCAACTGGGACACCTGGTAGATTTACACCTTTTCTACTTCCTAAAGCACCACCATTTTCAATTTCGCACGTAACTGAGTTACTTCCTTTAAAATAACAAAGGAAATTCAAGAATATATTATTATAAATTATTACTTGTTATTTAAAAAGTTTCATGTGTGGATAAAAAATAAAACATCATACTTACCGATTTCTAAAACAATAAGAGAAATTAAACCATCATCAACAAAAATTCGATTTCCTGGTTGAACAACTTTTGTGATATTAGCGTAATCAACATAAATAATCTTTTCACTACATTTCTCAGAATAAGCGTCATCCGTAGTAACTATAACTTGATTTCCTTTCACCATTTCAACTTCAGCACTTGCACCCCCTTCAAGAAGACCTGTTCTGATTTCAGGCCCTTTGGTATCTAACTGTAAAGAAAATGTACAACTATAAATATTACTATAAAATTTATACATAAGTCCATGAAAAATTAAACCAAATCATTTCAAAAGGTGCATTTTGAATACATTTTTTGAATTTTCAAAAAAGTATGATAAATGTAATATTCTTTAATAATTATTGTTATAATAATTATTACTATACTTAACTGCTATTGCAATTGGTACATTGATTCCTAATTTTTTGGATAAATTTGCTACAGCTGCTCTCGTATTGGCAATGGTACCGGCATGATATTCATGTGATCCATGAGAGAAATTCATTCGAGCAATATTCATTCCTGTTTCCATCATTTGTTCAAGCATTTCCACTGACCTACAAAATAAAATGTATTATTACTTACGTACAAACACAACTCTACAGTGTGAAAAGAGAAAAAATAAAATAATATATTCAAATATTACCATTATATTATAGTACTTCTTATTTATATAATAATATACCTTGATGCCGGTCCAATTGTGCAAATAATACCAGAAAGGCGAATCTGAATAACTATATATATACACAAAAGATAAATCAATCTTAAGACCTTTGCTATATATATGAATCATCATAATATTTACATTACAAAAATTACATTAAATTATACTTATTTTTCTGTTAAAAAAACCTTGTGATTCAATTTCAAGTCGACACATATGATCCAAATGACAAACTGCTTCTGCAGCTTGAAGCTGTACATCTCCACTAGCCATCTACATATTTATCAAAAAAAAAACCCTCATTAAAATGTCAAGTATTCAATAATTACTGTTAAATATCCAGTAGTAAAAGTTAGACATAAAGATAATGCATGTATATATAATATTATGCGTGTATTCAACTTTCAAAACTGTCATAAAAGAGAGATGCCTATCGCGTATTACAAATTATTATTAAATAAAGGACTTTGTAAAACGTACCTTTTACAACTGAACTTATTTTAAATTGACAAGTTCTAAAAATTTAATGTATATCAAAATCTCTCTCGGTAGTTCGGAGTATTTTCGATTTTCGGTGTATTCGGACTGAATTTAAAGAACCTGGGTTCCTTTCAATGATTTCTGTATATCATCAACTGCTTTTGATATGAAATAATATATTACATGTACTCTCTAGTAGAGTAGAGATTTTTAATCTTTCTAATGTTAAAAAATCTTTTTTAAAGGCATAAAAAATATTATGGACTTACATAGTGCATAGAATTTCATTTTATTTTTCTCATAAATGTATATAATATAATATATAATATAAACTTGTTAAATACTTGAACAAATATATAATATTATATTATATATAGTTACTTTTTCATTATTTTACAGTTTACGTGTAGCAAAATATTCATGGACAACAGTATGTATTTCATTAATTCATTTCACAAATCATTTCCATTTTATGCGTATATATATATGTAATAATAATTAAACATAATTATTTATTTTGTTTGTAAAGCATCTATACTTAATTGTCTAATAATTATAATAATATAAGTATTGCATCTCAAATTTGTCACTCTCAGACTTTTGCATATTTTGAAAAAATGCATAAAAATATAATATAATATTCTTCTCGATATATCCAACGAATTCGAGAACTTTAACATCTCCTTTTAAAAAATATAATATTTTATGAGATCGACGAACAAAATGGTATGTATACAGTTTACAAAAATGGTAATGCTATAAAATATAAAACACAAAACACTATAATATTATTAAATATTCTGTATTCATAAATTAACTAAAAGTAATGGTACTGTGCAAAAAAAAAGAAAAAGTCTTTTTGTACTGGAAAAAGATTATTTGTACTTTTTGTACTATTTGGATTCTTTGACTTGAATATATGATAAAAATGTCCTAAACATTATATTCTTGTTGAATAACTATTATTCCTTTGTATTACCATCATCCGAATCAATTGACATGATACTATCATTGCTGGAAGTAGGGTTATTTTCTAAAAGTAGATCATCCTCACTTAAAATTTCTTCTATATTTCCATGAAAATCAACTTCGGATCTCATTCGTTGTTGTTGGTTTTGTAACTGTTCAAAATTTTCAGTGATATCCATTAAAGAATCATCATTATCAGTAATGACTGCACGAGAATTTTCTTCTTCTTCATTATCATTTCTCTCTTCTTCTTGTAGAATACCAAACTTTTTTGTAAAATATTTTTGAAGACCTGATATGGCAGTTTGAAATTTTGTCTATAAAATTGTGAAAGGTTTCAAATGAAAATTCAAAATTAAAGTTTAAAGTACATATTATAATAATACATGTAAAATATAAAATATGATAAAGAAAAAAATAAATAAAAAAATATTGTTACATGAAAACATACCATCCCCTCATAAGTAACAATGTCATTAAGAATGGCTTGAATTTGGATTCGAACTTTAGTAATATATGGTTCATGGATATCAAGTAGTCTTAACATCTTTACAAAAATTATATTACGATCCCGTAATGTAATGTTTCCAGCAATCTCATTAATAATGTCCAAGGCTAGTTCAGATTGTATAGTAGAACCTTGAGGAAACTGTTTCAAAGCTTTTTCACTAATTTGAGGAAATACAAAATTAGCCAATGCCATGAAATGATTTTCGGATTTTTCTTCAACTTGTTGTATACTACCATTTCCATTTTCATCACCTACAGTTTCTTCACTAATTGTTTTTGATTTTGTAACACTGTAAAGTATCATAAAATAATTTTGTTTTAATTAATCCTTAATTCATTATCTATATAAATAATATTATACATAATACTTAAAATTCCAGTTAGTTGCTTACCATGCTATAAAAGCTTTTTCAATTCGACTGGCATTTCCTAAACTCAACTTTGCATAGATAGGAAGAAAATAACTAATTGTCCGTAATAATGGAGTTCCACCTAAAAGTATATATTTTATAAACATTATCATTGATTATATTATTCAAATGATACTGATGAGTAATTTGTTTGTTTTTTTTTTTAAAAAAAATACTATTATAATTCTTACTAAAATTAGTATTAGACCATATATCCAAGATTTGGCTCAACACCTCTTTGGCTTCAACTCTAATACGACCTCGAATGAGGAGTTTCATGAAACCCGAATATTTTAAGCACCAGTTCTTTGAACCCTATAAGACAAGACAAAATTAAATACATTTTAGGAGAAAAATTACATTATTCTATTCCCCAAAAAATGTTAAATTCCAAAAACTGGTTTTAAATACACATTTAAATAAATTTTGAAACGATATGAAATAAATTCCAAACTCACAATATCTTCTGAATTATTAAATGAATGAAGCAATTCTAAGATTAATTTTTCCATTTCATCCTCGGAGATTTCTGAATGAAAATTTTTCAATGGAGTAGGCCATACTGTAATTAGTATCCATTTAAAAAAATTAGAACCATTATTAGTCAAGAACTGTATAGATATATACTTTCTATTATATAGAATATAGATCATAAAAAATGCAAGTATTATGACACTAGTACATATGATAATAATATAGGATATTATAAACTACAGAGTATCCAATAAATACTTACAACTAATATCTTCCTCATCGCTCACACGAAATACAGAGTAGGAATACCGAAGTAAGAGATCTATTATGACTTTAAATGCCGTGGCTCGGACACGCTCATCCTCATCAGGAGTCAAAGCCTAAATTGAAAAACGTTTTATAAATATATTATGTTCAATACATATATATGTACATATACAGATATACATATTATATATATATATGTATAAGGATTTTTGTGTTCATGAGACCACACATACATACATGAATCATCACAGCCAATGATTTTTTTGCTTCGATAACATCAATTAAGCCGATTAAACCAACTACCAATACTGCATACAACCTGATTCGGTAATCATCGTTCTATAAAAAGATCAAAAAAGAAAAGAAAAGCAAACAGTTCATTATTGATAATATTAATACATGTTAAACTTTTTCCATTTTTCAATTTTTAAGAAATTTAAGTATAGTAAATAAATGTTACACATAATATAATAAACTTGTACATCATCTGTTTTAGAATAAAAATATACACTCAGCAATATATTATTGTAGTTTTAGACAAATAATAATAATTAATGTGTGTAAAATGAAAATGAAAATCAAATATCATGGAAAAACCACACGTCACTTTTAATAAAATAATTCGTACCTGTAAGCATTCAAAGATAAAATTTTCATACATCTTCCTTGTGAATGGAGTAATTTCTTGCTGCCATGATAAATACCGAAAGAACATGACAATCCCTCTAAAATAAGTAGTGGAAGGTGACGTATGAAGAACAGTTTCATTGTATTCATTATGATCTCCAACGTGTGTTTGTTCTGCTTCTCTTTCATTCACAGTAACTTGATTTCGATTATGATGAGGAATGGAATCAGTGAAATTAATACAAGTAACATTATTTTGTATAGGAGAGATGGTAAGATTTTGAGTTTCCTTATCAAGTTGATTTAAAGTAGAGTTAGTTTGTTTTATCACACTTGTAGTGGTAAGAATTCCATCTTTCAAAATCCGATCGATCACAGTCCTACGTTGTTGTAGAGATACATGTTCAGTTTTCAGCTCATTTGCTTGTAAATAATTTTTCTTTTTGATCGCTTCATCCATGGCATTGTTAACTTTATGCTGCTTGACAATAATTTCACCACGCTGTATAACAAAACATAAAAAAAATAATGATTGCAATATGTTACAGGGGTATTCAAAATGAAAAATAAATAATACTTTACTTATATATACCATGTACTACATCGTATATAATAATATATTATTACGATATTCATCAAGTTTAATAATATTTGATTGATTTTTAATGTGAGTTCTTACTTCATTCTTAAACATCCTAGTTTCATCTTCTGTTAAAGGTCGGGATCTAACACTTGAATGAGCATTGTTGTCACAAATTATGTTTATGTCATTTTCATCATTATTATCTTGATTGATTGTAGAATGATGTGGAACTGGACTTGAAATTCCATTTGAATGTTGGTGACGATTGTATTCGATCTTTATGTTTACAACAGAATTGATATTCATACTACTACTACTACTACTATTGTTCTTCCTTACTTCCTTAATAAATACAATATCATCATCATCATCATCATCATGGTCTGTCTTCTCGGTTTCTTTCTCATTCATATGATTGTTTAGAATAATGGGTTCTGGAGTTTCTAGTACTTTTTTAATAACGTTTACCATAAACGTATTAAATTCATCAGGCTCAATTTTATGCATTAAATCTACTGCGGAATGGATAATAAAGGATTCGTCAAGTATTTTATCTTGTAGCATAGTTGAAATCAAATTTTTCATCTGCCTTATACTCCCTTCTTCATACTCACAAATACATGCTATACGAAGTATTTGTCCAAGACAAAGAATGTTTTCAATATCTTCATCTCGTTCTGTTATCGTAGCTTCCTTATTCTCATCATGGATGACTGTTATTAACCTATAAAGTAAAAAAAAAAATCTAGTTTATTTCGTTTATTTATTTTTGTTTTGTAACAATAAAAAAAAATCTATAATAATATAAACGTATATTTGAATGTATAAGAGTTTACATCAAAATGTAAAATAGAATAATACATTTGTATATTTTATTGTATATAATATATACAATGAAATATAGAAATGTACATCATAATAATATATATAATGTACACATTAACAAATACACTATGATTAAAATAATGTTTTGCTATTATTACGTGTTCATAAGCCCTATTAAAGCTGCAACATCAGGAAAGATTTTTTCTTTACAATATGGTCGACTTTGAAACTTTCGACAAAGAAATACCCTAGAATTATAAAAATATACATAATATATTCATATATTCCATACATGAAAAAGAATAGACTATGGTTATAACATCATATTATTGTATTTTGAATACTGAGTAATAAGTTGAGTATTTGATAGGATATATAGTAGAAATAATTTCTTACCAATATATAGTCTTTTCAACTTTAATATCATTTACTTCTATTATCTTTTCATCTGTTAAGAAACTAAGGTCCGCTCTAGCAAATGTTTCCTCAGAATCATCTGGATACATTGCTTGAAAAAGTAATCCAGTTGTTTGTGTATTTCTAGCTACATCCAAATGACTTAGAAAATTTATAATACCATTCGAAGCATCTATCCACATGGGTATAAGTTCTTGTGTGAGTAACTGACGGATTTTGTGAGATGTTTGAAGTAATCCCCATTGAACTATTTTTAATAGAGGTGAAGATGATTGTTGTAGGAGCATTTGAAAGGGTACATTTAAAAATGCTTTAAAGGCTTCAATTCTTACATTTTCATCACTATCATACATTTTCTTGACGTAAAAATTTACAGGAATATCCGATCGTTTTGTGAGTGATGATAAGGCGGATTTTCTTGCATCAGAATGTGGGTCAACTTCTGCATGGAACTTCAAATCTATAAAAAAAAAATAGACATAATATTATTATGTACTTGGATATTAATCATTTTTTATTAAAAACAATATAGACTGTCAAGTATAGATTGAATTTAATACAACATGACACCATAATATACTTTTATCAGTTCTTATTATATATTATACAATATACCTTGTATGACATCTGATAGTTCTTCTGGAAGATCCGTTATCAAATATGCAAAACATTTAAGAGCCAGCGTCCGAATTATAGGAATTTTATCCTAGAAAAAAATATGTATTTTAACAAATAATCATAATAATTAAAATACACAACAGTTGTAATAATAGGAATAAATTTAAAAAATGAAATATTTGTGATATTATATAATTTACTATTTACCCGTATTCTTTCTCGAAGTGCCAATATTAGTTTTGTCTTCAATTCTTCATCACTAACAAATTTTGGATGACTATGATGAATATTGAGGATTTTGTGCACGAGTTCAATTGTTCTTTGTCGAACAGTTGTTCTAGCGTCTGAGTGTTGCTGTAAAAACATATTAAATATATGATTATAATTTATAATATAATATAAGTAATAAGTAGTAATATTCAATAAACTCAAAATTATTGAAACCAAACAATATATGCATGATGTTTGTTTTTTCAATATTTCACCTTTGTGTATAACGCCAGTATTCTAAGAAATAGTGGCTTCAAATTAGGTACTGGAAAATTAAAACTTTGAATATCTGAATCTGTTCCAGCTGATATAACAAACTCAGTAAAAGCATTGCACACCTTTTCTTGACCAAGAGATTTTTTTTCTTGAAATGGCAAAATCATAACCTGCCAACTGACTCCAGCAAAATATTTTTGATATTCTTTGGCAAACTATAGAATTTTTTAAGAAGAAAAAAAAACAGTTTTTAACATTGTCAAGTGTGGGTTAATGTTTATTATAGTTAGATTATTTGTAGCTCATTTGACTTTTAATGATATTTTGGGAGCATAATATATATATTTATAGATGAAATATATAGACAACAATAATTGTTATTGAAAATATATTGAAAAAAATGTAAACTACATAATAAATATTTATTATTATGTACTTTTACCTCTTGTTCTTTGTAAAAAAGTAGTTTAAGCTCTTTTATATGTTTTTTTCCACGAACATTATTTTGACAATTTTCCAACTTTTTGCAGATATCTTTTCGCAGTTTAGCTTTCTGTTCTGGAGTCATTTTAAAATCCAGAGTAGTTAAATATGCACATTGATTAAACACAACTAAAACTAATTACTATTGTTGTCAATTCGAGTATTGTGGATTCTACATGTAATGTATTTACAACTTAAAATAAATATATAAATAAAAAATAAAAATTGTGTTTTGATTTTTGTTTTTTGTTGTTCGCGTGCAAAATGTCAATTTTAAAATTTTGAAAATTGAGATGAAAGACATTGAGTTGTAAATGCGAGGGATTCCGAAGAGTGCGCACACAAAATTTTTTTTTTTTTTCTTAGTTTTAGTTTCGGTTAACCGAGTTTGTTAATGATCATCAACAAGTTGACAGTTTTAATTGACATAAGTAAAGATATCTCTTAATCATCATTCAATTTATTAGGGTATTTAGAAATCCGGTGCTGTTGAAAATGCCTAAAATCACAACACCGAAAGCGGGTACTAAACAATTAACGTTAACGTCATTTTTTAAATCACCTCAAAATACTGTATCTCCTAAACCTACAGTGAAAAAGGTAAATATATTATATATTATTATATTATACATAATACATATATTTCAGGTGTCAGTATGTTACACAACATTTTTTACATTAATAAGTACGTTTTTGTTTTTGTGGATTAATAGGACAATGATGGTGATGCTATTGAGGAAGAAAAGAAATCTCAAATAAAGAGAATTAAATTGGATGACATGCTCAAATCTACTAATGGAGATGAAAATGAATTTAAATCAGACCAGATACCAAATTCACCAGCTCAACCAACAACAACTGCACTTACTCCTGCTGAAAGACAAAGAATGGAAGAAAAAGCTGTAAAATATAATATATTAAGATTAATTCATTTTACATAATACAGAGTATGAAGAAATTTCATGAATATGGCTTATCAATAGTATGTTGTACATTCTTGTTATTTTAGCTTGATGCTCGACTTATCCGAGCCACTCGTTCTCTACCATTACTAGATCCTAAAATGGATAGAAGTTGGTTCAAAGCTCTTGAATTAGAATTTAAGAAGGATTATTTTATCAAGTTAAATGAATTTATACTTAGGGAAAGACAAAAGACTACAATTTATCCTCCCCCAGATAATGTATGGTACGTTTAATATATTAAATAATATGTACAGGAATTTCATTGCAATATATTCATATATGAAAAATAACATTATACATTTAAAGAAAGCAATCATATTATTATTACTTCTTCATGTCTAGTATATAATACGTAACACTATATGTTTATTAAAAAATAATTTTGTATTAATTAATTTTAATAAATTTTAATAGGGAGTGGACCAAACAAGTTCCTATTCAAGAGGTAAAAAAATTATTTTATTTTATTTTTTTAAAAGCTTTGATATTTCAGTGTGTTTACAAATAATATTAGTTATAACATTATTATCTGTTTTTATAATTAAATGATGTATAGGTGAAAGTTGTCATTTTGGGTCAAGACCCATATCATCAACCGAACCAAGCACATGGATTGTGTTTTAGTGTACGAAAAGGTGTTCAGCCACCACCGTCTCTAGTAAGTAAAAAAAAAACAAACAAAAAAAAAGTCCAAAAACAAATGAGTAAATAGATTGAAAGGGAAAATCAAACATCGATAAAGTGTTTTAAAATTTACTCGCATAATATATAAAAGTTAAATATAGAAGTAGAATGTAATATATTACGAAATGTTTTTACTTATGCTGGTTATTCTTGTAATAATAATAATTCTAAAAGTTTTACTAAAAATGGTGGATTAAATATAATTCCTTGTTCATTTCTTATTGCAATAATAATAATAATTATTTTAGTTTTGATTGGTTGAAAATATATTAACTTTTTTTAGGGTAATATGTATAAGGAACTGGCAGTAGATATTCCAGGATTTAAATCTCCAAATCATGGTTGTCTTAGTGGATGGGCTGAACAAGGTTGGAAACGATATTATTAGAATCATAAAATGTTGTCGTAATTTTGAAATATTATTATTTGTTATTTGTTACATTTTTTATACCTTTGCTTGATTTAGAAAAATTTATCATTTCGTAACTTTTAGGAGTTCTCTTACTTAATGCTGTGTTAACTGTTGAAAGAAACAAAGCAAATGCACATAAAGACCAAGGCTGGGAGAAAGTTACAGATGCTGTAATTTCTTGGATCTCACAAAATCTTGATTCCGTAGTTTTCTTACTATGGGGTTCTTATGCCCAGAAAAAAGCTGCCATCGTCAATAAGGTTCGTAACAATCCTATGTGTATAATACATATTTATTAGTGTAAAGTATAATAGTATAAATAACATTTTGTATTCTCTCTTACTACGTAATATTATACATGTATCTGTTTCTTATTATTAAAAATTAGAAACTTACAAACAGTATATATATTATATATACAACAATATTTTTTATTTTGTTTTGAAATCAGAAAAAACATCATTTATTGATGGGACCTCATCCTTCTCCACTATCAGCTCATCGAGGATTCTTTGGTTGCAAACATTTTTCTCAATGTAATGAACTCTTGACAAAGAATGGAAAAACTCCAATTGATTGGAATTATTTACCATGATTCTTTTTGGATTTTTTTCAAGCACAAAATACGAATCTTATGGTAACATTATGAGTACAAATTATAGTGATAAATTTATGGACAGCGATGATCATTTAAACTTACAATTACTATTGTTTTAATGTGTTTTTTTTTCTTATTTAATGACAGTTTTTGAAGGAAAAGTGTTGAAAGAGTCTTTTAGTTTGGTAACTAATTATCTCAGTAGATTTTGTACAACCAACTTTAGTAATTTTTTAAACATACAAATTGTATGAATATTGATTATTATATTGATATTGTTCCTGAGTTATAAGTTATATTATATTTTTTGAGCTATATTTAAACTTATATAAGTTTGCATGCCTTTTTTTACATTATATCCAACATAATAATGATAACTATTTTGTAATTATATGTTTATAGAATACATAAAATGTTATTCAAAAAATGTGATGCTAATAATGAAATTTCAATAATTATTATATTAGAGTGAAAATCGTTTTTCGCCTACGCATTTTTAATGTTAAGTATAATATAGCATGCATCGATAATCTGTAAAGCTCGCATAACCGAAAAACGGGTGCTCGCTTCGCTCGCAAAATTTTTGCCATTTTTTCTTAG
>JAQGBI010001021.1:0-11608 GCA_034698325.1 Sminthurinus elegans | reverse complement strand
ACCAAAAACCCGCCCACAATAAAATTCACTCAAATTTTAATCAAAATTTCGAAAATAATAATAATTATTAATTATTATTATTTCTTTACCTACAGTACCGTGCTTTATCTGCTCCTTTTAAAAGCTTGGTTTTTGAAGTACAGAGGGAAGCGGCAGAGCTGTTCAAAGACTTTGGGCGGAAAATTGGTTCAAAAATTCAAAACCCGCCAGGCGACATAAAACCCGCCTCCGTCAAATTGCAGCAGCTATTGAACAAATGGAAATCCTTGGTATTTGAACATAACCATGCATCGGATTTTGTCATTACTTCAGAAATGGAAATGGCTAATTCGAGCTGTGTGGAAATGCTGAATTCCTCAGATGTGGAATTTTTCAAATTGATCGAAGCCGTTGTACCTCTGGTTGAACTCCTTTATCTCATTCGAATTGGAAATGCCCTCTGTTTGACAAATTTTGTACTTGGAGATGATTCGAATGATGATTTTGGTTCAATGGATGAGTGAATGGCTTTTTGTTTCGTGTGCAAAACAAAAATATTGCAATTTTTTCTTAATTATTATTATTATAGTTTGGAGTTGGAAATAAAATAAACGTGATTTTAAACTTTATTCATCCATTAAAAATTATCACTGGCAAAATGCATAAAAATTCATTAGTATAAAAAAACATGGACCATTTTTGTGGGCTTCAGCACATTAATTTAGCCCTATATCTCGATTTATTGAGCCTGCGGGCATTTGTTGAAATTGCTCTGATAGCTGATTCAATTCTTCAGATAGATGTTCAAAAGTCGCGGAAGCTTGACTAAAATTAGCGGCGAATTCTGTGTGGTTAGCCGGCACATTTCGCAAGCTTGTCGTGATCCGGAAAAGATTCCCAGAAAGGCCCACTAACGTCCTCGAAACTCGGGTCAGTTGCTGCAAAACTGCTCCAATGTTTCCGGGAAGCTGGTCTTGTAAAACGGGACCTGGTTCTGGTACTGGATTCGGTTCAGCATTTTCCATCTGGTTTTGTCGAATGGCCTCATCATCTTCACGAACCATTTGCTCCATTCTCTCTCGTAGCAAAGCTTGCTCTCTCATGCGACGCCGAGCGGCCCGCACGCGGCGCCTTTGTGCCCTCCTTTCATGATTGAAAATATTTTGCCTTGACCTCACTCGTTCAACGTCAAGGTTCAGGTTATCCAAAGAGCGAAAGGGTGCCATTTCTTTGGAATAATTCAAAACCAAGATTTTGATTTTTATCATGATTTGAAGTTTGCGAAACAATAATAATTTTTAATAATAAAAGTTTTGGCGGCAAGTTTTACCTGGATTTTCAAAAGCAAATTGAAGCAAAAATGTCTTGAAAAATTGAATTGTAGATTTTAGCCAATGTCAAAAGTATGAAAGTTGAAACTCAAGGCAAAGAAAGGTCAAGGATTTCTTGTACAGAGGCAAAATCCTTGGCAACAAATTTCAGAAGCCTTTTCCTGAGACGAAAATAAGTCTCTGTGCAGTCCATTTTTATGCCCAGCTGATTAATTTGAGGCGATTTAGTAGTAAGCAAAAAAACTGAACGCTTTGCTAATGTCTTTATCTAACAGCCACTTTTAAAAGCGTCAGCGCCATCTAGCGGACAAATACAAAGTCCGTTTGTGGCATCAGCTAGCGGACAAAATTGGAACAGCCAAAGATGAAAGATTGAAAGAATTTAACTAAATTATAAGTTGAAGATTTGTAACTGCACAGGGGCTTGATTTTTCATTTTTGTACTAAGAAATAAAACTTATCTTAAGTCCTTATGATTTGTATAGTTTTTAGCCCAAAATTGAAAACCCAAGATAAAATCGCAACGCAAAATAAACTGCCAGTTAAAATTTGAACACACTCGTATATTTATTCATCAAAAAACAGAAAAATTAGTCGTGAGAAATTATTGGCTTTTTGTATTCACCGAGTTCTTGTAGTTCTTGGCGGCGGAATGCGCAACCGTCAACTTCCTCAATTTCCCCGAGGAAAATTGGAAGAGGGTCAAGCGTTTCATTTTGACCGGACTGAGCATTTGAATTTTCATCGTCCTGTCCACCATGGGCAATGGTTTCAACATCATCCGCTTGGTGGGCACTTGATGGCCCTGGATTAGGGTCAAGGTCAAAGGTCAAGGTCATAGGGGTGAAAATGGATGCCATTTTAGCAAAATACTTCCGCCGGGCTTCTTGCCATTTCTTGTAATCCTCTTTTGGCCAGTAAGGATTTCCATGAAAATCAAACTTTGGTTTTGGTCCAAATCTAATGAATTTTGAGGACGTCGGCTGGCGAATTTTCGGGGTTCTCTCGTTGCACTTTTCTAAATATTTAGCTTTATTGAAAAGTCGGCGGCGAGCGGAGGTTGTAAAATTAGTTGATTTTCTTCTGCGTGGCATTTTCCTTTGAGATGGAGTTGTGGCAATGGCGGTAGCAGCTGCAGTAGCACTACGAATTTTCCGACGTGTTTCTAACATCCTGCGACGGGTTCTTTCAGCTTTTGGAGTAAGCAATTTGCGACGCATTTTTGAGAATGAGAAAAGCCAACAAAAATTAAAAGTCAACCAGCAAATTGTTCAAGAACTCAGTTCAAGGCAGGTCAAAGGCAAAATATTATTTTGGCTTTCATTTTGTATATAATAAAAAGAGAAACTATATACAAAGACGTAATTTCTATAGTACCAAAAATAATGGAAAATATATATGTATTATTATGCTTGAAAAAAACCGCCGAGATCAGTAAAAACTTTCGATAATATTTCGAGGTCAATTTTAATATTTTTTAAAAACCAAAACTCCACAAACTTCACAAAACTTCATAATAAACAACGTTTTTGGTATAGACCCCCGCATATCCGGGGAAAGTTCCTTGTTCCGAATTGGACTCAACTTGAACTTTGACCTTTTGAAACGTAGAAACGCGACTAAAAGCGACGTAAAGTTGCCCATGGGAAAACGGGCATCGTTTTAGATAAATGCCCACTTTGTTAAAAGTTTGACCTGTTGGGTCAAAAAAATTCAAAATTTTTTAAAAAATTTCATCCAAAATTTCAATTTTGGTGAGATTTGTACACGTAATTTGTAATGTTTAAGAGCTTACCCTGTGCCTTATTGATCGTCATAGCGAACGCTAATCGGACGGGAAATTGACGTCTTTGAAGCTGACATGGTAAAATATTTGTTGACGGGGTCAAGACGAAACGGGGTATGAAAATAGTCTTGCCCTTGGCGTCCCCAGTAAGAACTTTACAATGCAAGGAATTGTTCAAAAGGTGTAGAATTTTGCAGCGAGTTCCATTGCATAAACCGCCCTTTAAATTGAAGTTTCTCAGTAAGATCACAATCGAGCCCTGTTTCAAGGTCAAGCGGTGTTTGGGTAGCCCATTAGGGGTCTGGGAATTGACCCATTCCAAAGGCCACTGCAGGCCCTCCTCATCTTGGTCCTTGACTGTGTCCACGCTGAGATAAGTCCTTGACCTTCCCTGTAGTCTTTTTTGAACCTGTCAATTTCAAATGGATTAGGATTTGACCTTTTGGTTTCAACATTGCAGAAAAAGGGTCAAAATGTTGTCAAAAAAGTCCTTTTTTACCTTGTCATTGACCTTGAAACAGTCCTCATTGGTCGGACAAAGAAGGACTTGGTCTGAAAATTTTTCAGTCTCATTAGGGTCAATCCGCTTTGGAAAGATTTCATCGACAACATTTTCTGTCACACATTGCTTGGGAATCTCGACCATGTCATCTCCTAAACCATTCACCCTCTTATGTCGCCCATTACCAAGTTTCAAAATCCAGTCCGCGAACTCTTTTTCTCCTTTTCCCGCTCTCATATTAGAAACCAGTTTGTGCTGCTCAAATTTCTCCCAAATTGGGACATTCCTTTTGATGCACTGGTTGACAACTTGAGCTCTATGGGCTTTTGGAACGACAGGTAAAACCTGAGGATAAAGCAAAGAATTTAGGTCAATGGTAGATTTAACTGGGGTCAAAAAAATATAAATATCTGGGTTGACCTTTTGTGACCTCTAATTACCTGTCTGAAGTCCCCGCCGAGAATCAGAATTTTGCCACCCATACATTCTTCACTGTTCATGACATCCTTCAAAAGACGGTCAAGAACAGTGAGGCTAACAGCAGAAGCCATTGGGGCTGGAAAAAGGGAGACAAATCCAGAAAATGTCACAATTCAAAATTCAATTTGATTTAAAAAGAGATGGAATCCAAAAAAAGGGTTTTTATTAGGTCAATTGTACCTTCATCCCACAGTATAATACTGGCGATTTTCAGTTTTTCCCACTCTGGTGATCCTGGTTTTAACCGAGACACGCTGTCGGAATCCATTTCCAAAAGAAACCCAAAAGTGGAATGGGCGGTTTTTCCGCCTTTCAGAATGCTAGCAGCTATTCCGGTCCACGAAACCGGGATCGATATTTGACCTTGACCTCGCACAAAACACTGAAGATAATCAAAGACGCGAGTTTTTCCTGGGAAATTTAAAGCCAATGAGTTAAAACGTATTTTTTTGGACCTAATTTTATATTTTTATTAAATAATAATTAAAATTTCAATAGTATAAATTATTGAAAAACCACAAATGAAATGTCATTTTTTTCGGACCTGTTCCACCTACCAAAAAAATCAATTCAAAATCAAAATGGCGTGCAAAGTTTTGTCAAAATTATGAAATCTTTTTTCATTTTTGTTTTCATTGTTTTACCTGGCCCATCCAGAAAGAACAACTTTTGTTTCTTGATAATTTTTGGGTCCAGGGCAATTTTCACTTTTTCAACAAAGGACTTTTGCTCTTTATTTAAAGTTGCAAAGATTTTTTCCGCCTCCTGTTTTTGTTCCGCCGGATCAAACACTTCATCGTGGTCAAAGTTGTCACTGTCAAACTGCACGGGCATTTCGTTCTCCTCCCAACCAAAATCCCGTAAAGATTTACCATGTGTGGCCAGAAACTCGTTGATTTTAAGGAGGGCTAATCTTTCACTCTTCTTTTTCCGATTTTTTCCGAATCCTTCAATCAATGAGTCTCGAAATTTGTAAAAAAGCCCTGAAAATAGAATTTGAATTTTTATTAAATTTAAACAAAAAAATTTATTAAAAAAAGTTGATTTCCAAGGATATTTTGTAAAATATACAGACCTTTAGGGTCTGTGACGTCATTAAACAGAAGGAGAAGAGCAAAGAAATCCCGCAGCTTTGATGGCATACAAACTGACTCCATCTCCTTTAATGCATCTTCCCACTCGCTGTCATCACCTGTAATTTCAAGGATAACTTGATTTAAAACCATAAAAAGTTAAAAAAAGTTGGACATTCTTGAAATAGCCTAGTCGTAAAAACCAAACCTAAAAGGCGACGGGCGATGACAGCTTCTCGAAACGTTTTGTATTGATGACCATCCACATTTTTGAGGTCATCGTAAGAAGTTGGACCGGGGACATAAGCCAGCAGAACCCGCAGGCTATACAGCTCTTGTTCCCGCGGGCTGACGATATTTATACGTCCAAAAACCTTGTCACTTTTTTTCTCTCTTTTGCGGCGCTGCCATTTATTTTTTGCCCAAGTAAAATGTGATGGTACATCAATGTACAGAATGTTACGGGCGTCTGGGTCATCTCGATTTAGATTGAAGAACGCTGTTAACATTGTCTCCTTTTTGGCGGCGTTTTCAGCGGCTTCTTTTTCTTTACCATCGGGAAATACTACATTAAAATTGTCCGCTAGGTGAACTGGGAGTGGGACAATACTGTGGGAATTTCCAAAAAGGTGGAGTCCGCGCAGGCGCCATAGGGCGGGACAACTACTCACGTACATCCCGGATTGATAATTGGATATTTCGTCACAGTTTACAACCTGGGCGGGATTGGAGGAGGAGCTTGCGACTGAGCCACCTGTGAGAAAAATGATTTTAATGTTTTTGACTTTGATTTTACATATAAATAAATTATTGAAAAATCAATTTCATTTATTTACCAGGAGTTGTTTTCGGAGCGCCTTCATCAGCGACCTCAACAAACTCCATGGTGGCGCAGTCTGGCCCTTTATACACATATTTGTATATGTATTTTACACTTTTGACGGAAGTGCATATCTGAAAATATCAGTAAAATTTTAAATTTATTGCACGCTCAAAAATTTTCATGCAGGTCAAAAAAGGTCAATTTTGGGTACCTCGACATTTATGTGAGCACGGTATTTGACCAGTAGGTATGGGTTGTACGGGACTATCCACTGGCTGTCCATTTTGATTTCATTGTCGTCAGGTTGGGAAAAATCATCCGCGGCTGATGAAATGTTGAAAATGATTTTTTGAAAAAAATTAAATTCAAAATTAATAATAATAATAACAATAATAATAATAATAGATAAATATTAAAGATTAATAAAATGCACAATATTTTTACCCTTTTTCTTGGATTTTTTCTTGATGAGTACAGGGCCACCAGAAGGTCTTTTATACACTGGGGCGCCCCCTACATCCCACTGCGTTTCTTCATTAAGAGCCCAAGGGTAGTGGTATTTACACGCCCCATTTACCATGCATGGGCAAAAAGGGTTCAACGTCCCGCAGGGCCCATGAACCATATGGGTTGTTACTAATTCATGTAGCCTATAAGTTCAAAGTTAGTTTTTATTTTAAAAAAAAAACTTTCCTTTGTTATGCAAAATGGATAAATACTTACTTTGGGTACTTTACGGGGTCAGGGATGAAAGCCCAGGTAAACCGGTCTATATCAGTGGCCGTCTTTGGCTTGTCTCGTTCTCGTAAAATTATTAACATATGAACATGGGGCAAGCCCCTCTAAAAGTAATCCAAAAATTTTCAACTTTAAAACACTCAAAAATGGCCCAGGAATTTTATATAAAAAACGCATTTGGTTTCAAAAATAATAATAAAAGTTTGTAAAAAATATAAAGATTTCAAACCTTCTGGAACTCGATTACATAGATGTAACCTTTGACTTTTCCGAATATGTGCCGCCGAAAAAGGTCCTGTTTTAGCTCCTCAAGCGCCAAATTGAAGACACGCACGTTCAAATCCGGGCGGTGGCAGGCTAATTCCCATTCTCTTTTGTTCTGCGCAATACCTTCCCAATTACTATTGCATGTGAATGTAAGAAAAATGTCTGGCTTCCCGAGTTTTCTCACCATCCCCATTGCATTTCCAAATCTTTGTTGCATATTTCTTGGTGATCCGGTGTAGGTAGCAGGAAGTATAAAGACTTTTCCTACTTTAGCCGCGGCTTCTTTGGCTGTTTTAGCCACAAAATCAAGCAAGCCACAATACTTCTCCACGCGGAGTTTGGCTTGATTTTTCCTTAGCCAATTCAATTTCAGCGCCTCATTTTTCATGAACGCATCCACCACATACTGCTGGAAAAGTTTCCCAGCACTGTGGAGGATACTAAAACCGCTCCTTACGGCTAGGCGATATTCATAGAATTCTCTACATGTAATATTCTGGCGCTTATTTTTGACATTTTTAGATTTCCTTGGGTTTTCTTGGTTTTCGGATTCGGAATCACTGGCATCTTGTTCACCATCAACTTGTTCAGAATCTACACCACCAGAATCTTGTCCAGCCGTGTCGTTGTCAGTGGACTTGTGATAAGCTGGAAATTAAAAAATGACCGCTCAGAAAATAGCGATTGCAATTTATTTGATATGCTCCGCACAAAAACGCACACCAACTCTTTTTTTTAATTTTTCTTACGCATTTCGTGACTCCAGCCTTTCTCTCCATTTGGATGCAAAAGCGGGAAGATTAATGGATCTGCATTTGGATTTTTTTTGTCCAACGTCTTCAAAAATCCATTTGAATTAGCTGTTTAGAAAAAAAATCACTCATCAACATTTTTAAAATCAACGTATTTCAAAAATTGGAAATCTGAAACATCAAGTACCCTTGTCTTCAACTAAAACTGCTTGTGAATCCAAATCTGGAACTTCGCCATTTTGGGAAATGAAAAATGTCGCAATTTCATCGGCTGTGGGCGCATTGAAGCGGCGCGGATCTGGCGTTCCTTCAGTCTTAAACATCATGTAAACTTTGCGAGGAATTCCATCCAGATTTTTAGCTGCTTTTGCTTCAGCTTCTTTTTCCTTCATCATTTTGTATGAAGCGACATATGGATTTACTCTTTCCATCATGGCCGTCAGGGACGAAAGAATTGGGCCAATAAGGGGCGATTTTCCATCTTTTCGAACAGCCCCAGACACAAACTTTTTCCTCTGTTCAAATGCTATATGTGGATCACAAACATAGCATTGTGAAAAACATGGTGGCTGACCCCGTTTGGGGTTCAGGCTACCGTATCTATGATAGACCTGCCCATGTATTTTATAGAGGGGCGGACCCCAAGTTTTAGGGGTAACTAAAGTCGCCTGGGTACTGGCAAATCCAAGAGTAGAGTTGTAATGGCGGATTTGCTCCCGAAAATGGCGCCCTGACGGGGTTTCTTCAGTCAAAAGTTTCTTTAGTTCCGGTGGAGTTGGACCAAAGGGCGGTAAAACGACCTTTAAAAAAACTAAAAATAATAATAAAAGATTTTAGATGCTTAGGAAAATTTAGGTTTCAAATTCGTAATTTATTTTATTCTAAAATGAGCTTTACCTTCCCCTGCCCACAGCATCCAGTGAACTTTTTTGCAATCGTTTTTTCTCCACCAAAATGTAGGGCTTGACAGTCGGGGCATTTCTGGTCCATTTTTCCAGTACTCCACTTTTGTACCTTGTTTTCATCAAAATTTTCTCCTACTGCAGCTCGATACAAAGGTCCAAGGGACTCATGTAGGATTGCCGCTTCATCTGGAGTGGGAGTTGGCGGTGGAAGCATGGGCATGGGCGGTGGGACATTTTTCGGTTTCGAGGGGGCACGGGGTGGTGTTATGTAGGAGGTTATTTTACCAGAAGCCGCTTGGCTAGCAGCTCTCTTACTTCTTTTTGGTAAAAACTCACTCTGGAAATAAGTTAAAAAGTCAATTCGGACTTTAACTTAAAATTTTAATAATATTTAATTTTTGATAATATTTACAGTTCAAGGACTCACCACTGGGGTTTTCTTCCTTTTCTTGGGTGCCTTGGCTGTCGATTTAGAAGAACTGTCTGTTTCTGTATCAGTGGTACAATCCGAATCAGAATTTGCACCCAGAGTTTTTTCATACGGCCTATCCAAATTCTGCCCATCCGAATGACCTGTGGCCTCATTTTCAAGTTCAGACTCGATTTGGGATTTTTCATCATCCCAACGGAATCGCCATTTCTTTTTTCGGCCATTTCCATTTGAATCTTGATCAGTGTCACTATCCTCCAAGTCTGTGGTGCCATCTGCCGTGGCTTCAATGCAACATTTTTTTCCCTCACGGCCAAATCTTTTGTTTGTGATGAAAAAGCGAGATTTGTGCGACCTCAAGTTGTGAAGGCCAATTTGACATTTAATTTCCTTTGCTGCTTGCTTCGGAATTCGTCTCAAGAGGTCACTCAAAATTTGGTTGAATGTTGTCGAAACGTGATCGTGCAAGGAAATTATGTCTGTTTCAATTGCGGCCAAAGCGTTGATAACGTCAGTGGCAACCAACTCAACAAATTGATTCATTAAACTTTCGTACAGAGTTTCTATTAAATTTGCAGCAGATGGCGTTGCATCGTTCAAATTGAAAAACGTTTTCAAGCCTACAATTCAACACAGGTTTTACTTAGATTTTGTGATATGGGAATAATAAAATTGGACAAAATAGGCCTACAAAATAAGAACTAAGCTCACCAGTTATCAGCATCAGAAGCAATGGAATTGTCACACCAAAAATAGACGAAATTGGGCCTTCATTTAAATCCACGCCAGCTCGTGAGGTATTTGACACAGCTACACGTGATTCATCTAAATTTAAAAATTAAAGGCACAAATTGTAAATCCCTGTGATTCGGCTTCCAAAAGGTTGCAAATAGATTCAATCGTACCTAATTCTGTCTCCGAATCAGTATTCTCTTCTGGATCCCAGCACTGAGGAAGCTCGAATTTCTCAGGTAATTCCTCTTCGTTTTCAGAATCCGGAATGATGGCGTGATCGTCGTAGTTTGGATCCATAAAATCTATTCAAAAAGGCAAAGGTCAATTTAACTTCAACTGAACAATTCAAATTCAATTTTAAAGGCCAAATTATTTCATACCTTCAATGATCCGCGTAATGTTGCCCCTGTCAGCTTCCAAACCTAAAACAGACAAAAATGCACAAAGTTACAAAGTTAAGTCCTTGGTTTTCTCATTTTAATGGCGGCAACTAAGCAAAATCAAAAGCATGTGAGCGTATCTCTTACCAGCTTCCGCAGCATTTTCCTCAGTCGTAATAGTATTCTGACGGTCTGAATCATCCAATCTTGGGGAATTTAGAGAATTCAAACGAATCAAATCTTGATTTTCCACGGCTTCTTGACGAAGGTCAGATGGTAATGCAGAAAGGTCAAGGCTTGGAATCTGAACTGCTGCAGAGCTATTTGAGTTGAGACTCACATCCAATTCCGACGAACTGTCTTCAGCTATAGATTCTGAATCCACTTCATCGTTGTCATCTACAATAGCTAGAAAACGAAGGAATTTAAGCACCAACAAATTTGGCAATTTTATGTCTCTGTAATTTTGTAAAACTTGTAATTACCGTTGCCAATTTGTTGTGGGGAGGATAGGTCGTTTCGCTCCAGCGATCTTTGCCGCTTTCGCTTTGACTTTGTACACAAGAGTTTTTTTCTAGGCATGCTGCTTACGTTACAAATGTCAGACTAATTTTAAAATCACTTGGAAAAACACAGCTTAAAAACTAAAAAACACAAAACGAACTCAATAAACCAAAACAAAATAAAAGAAACACGGAAAAAATGAATAAAAGTAGCACAAAATAAAGACAAAACGTTAAATTTGGTAAAAGGATTTTTTAAACCGGTGGATCAAAAACGAAATCACAATTACAATGTTTACAATGTTGTTTACCGCATTTTGTAGTGGTTTGGTTTCTGTGGTAACATACACGCGTAAAATTTGATGTGCAAATTTTGAAGCGTGATAGTAAACTACGCTTTTAAGTGATATAAAAACTGGGGTTCAAAGAACGTAGAGCATTGTTTTCATGGCACGAACGCCTTGTTCGTGCTTAGTTTCAGATTTACAAAACTACTTAAGTAGTTCAGTAAAATTGAACGAAATTTCGGTTGTCAGGTGTTTGGACTTAAAATAAAAGTCCTCTCAGAATTCTGCTGTTTGTATGGAGCAGCAGTTTTAGCCACAGTAGCAATTCGACGACGAACAAAAGTCCTTTTGCCTTGAAAATAACGAAATTTTATGAAAACTGGATTTCAAACCCTTTTCTTGCAAGCCTTAAATGGGTACAAAAAACGTAAAGCGTGGGTATGAAGCATACATCAAAATATTGGACAAAACATGATGAAGCGACATGGACAAAAAAAATTTGTCGATTTGACTCACAAACTACCCATTTTTGTCATAAAAGTTAAATTTTGTGGAAAAAAATAAATTGTCAAATTTGGTCCGACCCGATTTGCTGGGTGAAGGAATTTTCATCCCAAAATTTTTTTTTCGTAAAAAG
>JAQGBI010001020.1:0-11619 GCA_034698325.1 Sminthurinus elegans | reverse complement strand
AGATTTGATTATAATAAGAATGGTTCACTTTATTACTTTGGTTTGGGCGGGTTTAAAAAGGAGAAACAGTAGTAGTAGCAGTAGTAGTTGTAGTGAAAGGAAAGAGAGAGTTGTTAGCAGAGGAAGGCAAAAGATGAGGGCAAGTATGAAGTAAAGATAGCGCTGTGAAAATTTTTGTTGCATCTAAGTTTACCGGGTAAACTTGTTGGCTGAGTGAAAGTACAGAGGGCTCAGTGAAGAAAGTATGGGATCGATTATGAGAATGAATAGTAAAAGTAATTTACTTGTCTTGACGTTACAAAAGTTACATGAGGATGTTGATTGAGGATGTGTTGCTTGGAGAAAATTTTACGCTTGTCGACTTGACAATCCTTTGGAGTGTATTTTCCTATTTCACTCATTCACTTTCTACTAGGTGTGTACAAATAAAATCTTGTACGCATACCAGCATTGAACATTGTTGATAGTAAAAGTTTCCTGTAATATGTATAATGTATAATGTATATTATACATGTTAAAGGTCCACGGGTTATATATATACATAAATAGCTGTAGACATAATAAAGTTTACTGTTTTAATGTACGCTTAAGGAAAAGGTTGAAAGTTGAAATGTGATACATGTATAACATGTAACACTGATGCCTTTTAAGTTTTGAACTTGTATTATAGGAGACTCAACTTACAACTTAGCATACAACTCAAGTAACACTTTGTACAATATTTGCGTATATATATAGTCAACACAGGCACGCTTTATCAGAGAAAATATGCTTTTTGGAAGCCACAACTTGAATTTGTTGTATATATTACACTTACATCATATACTTGGAGAACAGAGAATATCAAGTAACATGATCTTGAGAGTTGTGTGTGTGTTTGTGTGTCTTATATTGTAATGATGTTGTACCTATACATTATACATATTAGCTACATTATGTATAGGATATCCTTACTATATGAAAACATTGTACATAGTAAGGTTTCAAATATTTTGTTTCATTAGTTATTTTCAACTTTATATACCCACAAAATATTGTGAATTTATAATATATAAAGGCAGAGAAAGTGTACTCCCCGACGTATCTACTTATCTAGATATCTATAACATAGCTTGTGCTTTAAACTTTCATCCTTGTACATGTTTCTGAGAAGTAAGAAGTAGCTACTGGAATGCGAAAAGTCGACAAGGAAGAAAATTGAAGAATCGTCGCGTTTCTTGTTCTTCTTCCTTTTACTATTTGTTGGCTTCCTATTGCTTACTTTTGTTTTCATTTTCTCGTCTCCCTTTCGCCATCATACTTATATGGTTATATGTACAACACACGTTTACTATTTTCCTTGTCTCTTTTTTTTATTACTGAATTGAATTGAATCTGTAGAGAAGAGAGAAAAGCGAGAGAGAGAGAGTGAGTGAGCATAACAACAGCACAAAGCATCATCGATCATAAGAAATGGGGAAGTTGAAGTCACGACACCATTAATAATTTAGATGATCTTCTTCAGAGCGTCTTCCTTTTACACATTCATATTTATAAGTAAAGACATGACAGAACTTGATGCTCCTGCTTTAGAATTGAAAATGTATGTAGAATCTTTTACAGATTTTCCATCCCTTCCCCCCCAAAATGTCAGGTACACACATTCACATCCTTCTTTGAAAATTTTTCGTTATGTCATGTAACATACACATAGATCTTTATACTTTTTGAACATAATACAGCAGAAACGTCCATGTCTTCGTCTTCTTCTTTTTTCCTTTCCCGTTGTTTGGTATACAAGGTATAAGTAAACCTGTAGTAAACTGTATATAATATGTATAACATGTATTAGGTAACATATTCTTCTTCTTCTACTACTACTACTTTTACCTCATTTTTGAGTTGCATATAATATATCAACATACAACATGATGTGTATGACAATGTATGACAATTTTTGCTTTATTGTTTGACAAATGACTGTGCCTTGTACTTGTATTTTGTACTCTACTCTTCTCTTCGCTCATTTTTGTGGAAGCTTTGATGTTGTGATATTCATGTTTTTTTCTAGTTATTCACATACATTTCTCTTGACTCTTGACTGTAGATAAGGGGTAATCCGTGTAATAATAATATGTGCTGAATGTGGACTCGGTGAATCCTTTTTTTTGTGCCTACAAGGGTTGAAATTATTAACCATTAAAAGAGGACAGTGTCATGAAAATATGTTTAGAAACTGTCTGAACTATGAGATTCTTCTTCATCCCTCCCCTTCGAATCACAATCTTTCTGTGCAATATGTGTCTTCTGTGTTTAGGCATATTTTATCCTTTGAGACTTTCCCCTCATGTTACTCAACTTCAACATTCATATATACAAACAACCGTCATATGTATGCACATGCATATATTTTTATATACTAGTAAATACCCGGACTATTTTCATACAGTTAGTCATTGAAATGGATATTGTATGACTATATTAAATATGATATCTTCCTATATTATATATGCTATACATTTGATACGTTTCCATTGAATGAGTTACTATATGTTAGATAATAAATACCTATAAGGTTTGGGATGTGTATATACCCATTATGTATATAGATGTATACACCAGTTGTACTTGAAAGTCACAAGTTTTTGAGCCAGGAGCATCATTCGGACGACTCCAATTTCAAAAGAGAAGAGTGGCTTAAAGGGTATCATTTTCTTTAGTCTGCTTTTAAATATTACCTTTTACTCACTGAAATGTTGTTTACCCTTCACCTCAACTCTCAAGTCAGTTATGAAGAGCAAAGTCTTGAAATTTCATATGTATCGTGTTTGAGGTACGTGAACGATGATGAAAGAAATATATGCTCTCTACCTCGGCTTTTATGCAAAAGTATCTTTTAATATCTGAATTTTGCTCATAAATTTTCTTGTTGAGGTTTCCTGCCCTCTCCATGTATATAATATTATACATAATACAAGTAGACAAAAAAAGGTCAAATTACCTTCATGTTTAGACTATTGGTGAATGGTGAATGCAAATTAAAATGCCTCATGTACCTATTACGTTTTAGATATGATTTTGAGCTTGACTATGGAACATACTGTATTATATGAACTCGTCGTATTTATTACCAAGTTCTCAGCGTTATAAGTTTCAAAAGTTTTCGTAATGCCAAAAAATATTTTTCTTTCTCTTTTGTTTGGAAATTATAAGGCACGATTACGTATTGTTGTGTTGATAATAATAATAATAATATTATTATTATTTTATTGTTTTATACAATAGTATACTAATATTTATTATTATTATTAGTTAAATTTTATGATTTTAATATTTAATATTACATGTTTTCCCTTTATCTTGTCTTTGTGACAGCCTACGCAACATGTTTATTTGTATTTTTTTTAGCAGAAGGTAGAAGGTAGTTAGTAAAAACCATCACTCATCGCATAGCATTCATCATAGTGGAAGGTGGGAGTATAGCAGTAGTATACAAATGGGAATGAAAATGCGGAAGAGTAAGAGAAAATAATAGAGGAAATGATGGTACTATGTGATATTATATGAGGAGGAAGAATGGTTTTGTTGTTTCTTTTATGTATAGTTTATTTTAATGTTTTCCCAGTACTACATAGAAAATGCATATACATATGCATTCAGAAAAGAAAGTCAGAAAAAAGACTGTTGTTCATGTTGGAAGAAAGATAGAAGGTAGATAGAAGAGAGGGAAAAGAATGAAATCATTACACTTGTTTCGACCATTTAGTGCATAAGTAACTGTGGGAAGGAACAAAAGTGATATATGATATACGAAGTGATTTTCCTTCTTTTTTTTTCTAAATGCATATTGTCGGTACAATGTGCATAGTGCATATCATTTAGAAAATACAGGAAGCAAAGTAGAGACAGATCATGGATATCTCATGTATTTGTAATTCATGCATAGGATAAGAGTAATGTGCAGCTTGTAAAAAGGATATTACAGCTAGATAATAAATCAGACAATAGTGAAAGGACTAAAAGCTCAGATCTATTCCAAAAGGCAGTGTAATCTAAAAAAAAGAAGAAAAAAAAGAAGGTCTTTGAAAATCTTTGGAATAAAGATATTCATAAAGCACTACTATTTATTATGTATGTATTCTATCCTAGAAGTGTGAGTGTGGACTTACATACAGAATATCACAGCGACAAAGATGTAATATACATAAAATGTATAAAGTATATAGTAGAGAGGGAGAAAGGTATAAAGAGGAAGGAAAAAAGCTATCTAATGCATGTACTCTCATCTAATATATGTAATGCAATATTATTATTATGTAGACTGAGCTAGATATCCAGTTTGATATTTTTATACAATTTTCCGTCACAATGTTAAAATATGCTGCGATATTGTATATTGTACTTATGGTTTGGGGAGAGAGACATGTCAGGAAAAACATTGAACACGCAGTGCTCTTTTTGTCAGTTTCTACATAGATGCTTGCAGCAGCTTTCTTCTTTCCCTCTTTCCTTCTCTCTCTCTCTCTCTCTCGATCTCTTTCCACTGTAGCTCTTGTTCTTTCTCGCTTCTGCCTTTGCTAGTTTGATACGTTCGCACTTTCACCGGTAGGAAAGGAAGGGAAATCGGAGAAAATGCCATGCCCCAATCCATTCCGTCCCGAAATCCTTTGTGCCTTCATTTCACTCATCCACATACACACAACTTTCAGTCTGATGGCAAACTTTGCTCTGCTATGAAGTGTCACTTACGGACGGGTAACATTTAACATCACGTGTAGGCCATTTATCCAGATAGATAGTTATCTCGTTCTTCGTCCTCGACCATCTATCTTTATATCTACTATCTACCCTCTTAAATCCAACTGCATCATTTTAGCTTCTCACTGTGAAACCAAAAAAACAGAGATACAAATAGTGTGTGTGTGTGTGAAATATTACTTTTACTATAGACGAATCCTATAATACTATACATTTACATGCACAAAGTGTGTGTGAATACTTTTTAAGATAATATCTATCTATACTTACGCAAATCGTTTTTATACCACTTAATACAGCTAAATTTTACTTTAGATTATTATACATAGAAGTAAAAGTAGTTGTAATATATAAAAATATGATTGGTTGAGCTTGTCGTCAGTTGAGTGATGTCAATACAAAGGTGAACCAAACTTGAAATAAAATCATGCCGAGTGTCACTTCATTATTAGAAAACCATCATCCCACTTTAAGCCCTATTCCTGGAAGTCCTGCCCATCTTTCCAATTCTGCTAACGGGAATGTGAATGGTGTGAATAATAATAATAACAACAACAATACGAATAACAATCATAACCACATTCATAATAATCACATTATTATTAGTAATGGTGGCAGTACTCATCATCATTCGAATAGTAATTCAAATTCTAACAATAATAATAACAATAATATTTTAAATGGGATCAAATCAACTACTCCAAATTTTGATAATTTAGTTTTACTTGCCAGAAACCTTCAAACCAATTCC
This sequence comes from Sminthurinus elegans, assembly GCA_034698325.1. Classification (NCBI taxonomy): domain Eukaryota; kingdom Metazoa; phylum Arthropoda; class Collembola; order Symphypleona; family Katiannidae; genus Sminthurinus; species Sminthurinus elegans. Next base: position 6,131 of record JAQGBI010001020.1, on the reverse strand, counting down.
AATAATATCCAAATATTACAGACTGTAGGGCAAAATTATCCAAATCATCAACTGAGATATAATGCAATTGCAACAAGACTTGCAACTAGACCCAATGGCACCAATAACAATATTGGAGGACAATCCAATGGGCTAACAAATATTGTGAATAATAGTACTGGTAATAATAGTATCAATAATATTACACCATATCAGTTTCACGCACTCAACTACGCGAAAAATGTTAATGTTATAAGTAATAATAGTCCCACGCGACAACATATTCAGTATCAAGTTCCGCAACCGCACTACGTTTTAAATTCTTTCAAACCTTCACCTCGATGTACCAATCTCAATGAGATTATTAATGGTACGAGTGAACACTCAAATAACAATAATAATAATGGCAGTAACAATTGTAATGGAAAGATTTATGCATCGAGTGCATTAAATGGAACTTCGTCGTCCTCATCTGATGGTGATTCACCATGTAAACCTGTAAGTTTATACTCTTTTTCGCACTTTTATTTTATGCATTGTGCTATAAAGGAAAAATTCACAATGGAATTAACTCGATTCACTAACGACTAGAAAAAGTACGGAAGGATTTATTTAATTTTTAATAATTTTTTTTGATAATCCAAAAATTCTGAAATGGGATAAAGTTTACTGTCTACTCTGTCATTCGGTAGTACTGTATGAGTTTGGCAATAGAGAAAGTAGGTTCGCAGGCTTGATTTTTTTTAAGTATGTATTTCTGCTGCGTGTGCTCTTTAAACACTCACAGAATACTATATGAGGTATCGCTTCGTGATAAAAATGGAAAAAGTTGTTTCTAACCTTCTCCTTTCAACTGGTTCTTTACAGGAGTTATTTTTTAATTGCACATTTTCAAGTTCCTGGAACATGAATTTGGATTAAAATTATTCTCATCTGATATTTTTATATCAATTCTTAACTTATTATTATTATTATTGTTATTTTAAGTTATAATGGATAATAATAGAAGGTGTGTAGATTGTAATGGGAAAAGGTTATATTAGGATTACTCCAAATTTAAGAGACGGCAACATAAAATATCAAAACTCAAGACACTGTGATGGTGAGTCGTGAGTAGGATCAGTAGTAAGGTATTAGTACAGGTCGTGTATGCTGTGTACAGTATAACATTCTTAGTTGACCGGAAATACAGTTATTTTTCATGTGTTTGTGAGTTGCCGTGTTGAGGAAGTAATGCTAGTGAAAGTATTCTCAGTGGGAGATATATCTTGGGGTTTTTTTTTGAAGGAGTGAGTACATATAAAGAGTAAAAAGTAAAGGCAGAGCTATATTATACTTGGTTTAGTTGTGTTTTTGCAGCTAAAAGCTTGAGAGCAAGGAGGAAATGAGTTTATTTTGGAGCTTCTGTATAATACAGAGTGTATTGCACATGCATGTGTTAGAAACAAAATTATATAGAGAAAGGAAATCGACTCGTATTCTTACACAAATGTCAAATTTCAGAGAGCCATGAAGGAAAGTTAGAATGAGTTTGTACGAGCTTGTACATTGTACATGGGTTTGTTTGTTCTCTTTCTCTGTGTTTTCTCTTGAAAAATTTTCTACTCAGTCGATCCAATCCGATACATCGATCAGCATTCAACGTACTCCTTTCCAAATCCTCATGTCTGAATTCTGAATCTACATTTTTTTCCCTCTTGCATATTACATGGTGTAAAAAGGAAGCATGTACTCTTCTGTTTTTATTGTATTGTTATGGAAAATCTTTGACTATAAGGAATTTAGTACATTGAATAAGAGGGGAGGGAGGAGAAGAACAAGAAGAAGAAATCGCTAGCTCTATTTTTGAATTCAGAGTTACCAATTCAATATATTCAATATTGCACGATGAACCTCATAAGTTGCATCTCCTCTTGCCAATAAATGTATACATATCCGTACTTGAAATTTCTAATATTTGTGAGGCAGAACGAATAATGTATATATATGTATGTAGTAAAACTATTCAAGGTACCCATCCAAACTGTGGAAACGTAAAAGGAAAGAAATGATTCGGATTTTTCTTTTCTTTCTGTCTTCATCATTGGTTGTGCTTCTTGGTGTGATGTATGGTGTTGTGTAAAGTGTGTAATGTGTGTATGGATGTAAACATGTACCATAAACATTGTTGGTGCATAATGCATAATACAAATCTACAATCTACAGTAGTAGTTTATACTAGATGAAAGGACATCATGTAGTTTATGTGAATGCTGCATCCAGTACAGTGTACCGTGGCAGAGAGACCACAACATGTATATACGTCACATAGTTCATTTTATATTGTGAATGTTCATTCGTTTTGTTTGCTCCATGTTTCAAAGTTTCACGTCGGAAGCTCTCGGTTGTTGCAGTTTCGGTGGTGTTAACAACAGCTCGGCATGACGGTTGATTAATTTGAGGTTTAAATTACAACTTTTTGCAGCTGAGAAACTCTTCTCGGTATGTTCACAGTAATTTTTACTCTCACTCTTTTCTCTCACTCCCTCGCTCTCTTGCAATGTTCTAACTCTGAATCCGGACTCTATATATCTAGTATTCTCCACCACTACTACCAACCACCACCACTACTTTAATTTGAAAGAGAACACGATATTTTCAGTGCTCCTTCAATGTTCAGCTTTCAGAGCTCACCACCCGCTTGAGCTGAGCTGAGTTTGAGTTGAGTTGAGCTGAGCTGAGCTGAAAAGAGTCAAGATACAGAACTAAGAGCTAGATTACATATTGAAAATTTTCATGGGGGTTTTCTATAAGAAGATGAAGAAGAAGACAGTTACACTTTTGCTCTACCATATCCATACTGATGCCGAATTCTGTTATTCTGGTTAGTTTTCTTCCTATTCCTCTTCCTCAATGTGTACAACGTTCTACTTCTGTATCCTTTTTCCATTCTCTACCAACTCCAGACTCCAGTGTTATACTTACTACTTACTATGTACTTTCTTTTCCAGTTGCTATATTTCACTAACTCTCTTCCTACTCTCCCCCGCTCACTCTCTTCCTATATCTGGCTTGCTTGCTCGCTCGGTTCAGTCTCTGTCTCTCCAGTTCCATCAGATCAGAGAGTTTAGTATTCACCTCAGGACACAAAGAAGTGCACATAGTCTGATCGTACATGTGTGCATAAATAGACTGTATCAATCCCCCACATTTCATTGATTTTGACATAAATTTGCTACCATCAAAATTCTCAAGAAAAAAAAAATTTCCAATTTCGATTGTACCTATACATTGTAAGAATAGAGGTTGTATGATGACTTCATTTTTATCAGAAAGAAAAACAAAAAAAAAATATTCGCAAATGTCAAGTCTTGTATGTAATGTTTTATTTTTTGTATTTTTCTCACAGAAAAAGTAAAACTTGTACATTGTACAGAGTATAATTAATTTATAAAGTACGTATTAGATAAAAATGTTGTTGTTATTCGATTTTTTTTTAGAGAACTGTGAACTAGAAATGAAGGAAGATTTTATAAAATGTGTAACGCTCGATAGTTTTTTTTTTTTTTTTTTTAAAAAAAAAGAAGGCCTCATAGTAGGAATACAAGTTAGTTAGTATAAAATTGTGAAGATCAGTATTTTCCTTCTTGAACTTGGCATCTGTCTAGAGTTTTGAGTTTTGAGTCATATGAGTACTGTACGCATAAATATATGCATAGGAAATTCAAAAATGTCTTCTATCTAAAACATTCAACAGCACTTTGAGTTTGAGGTTCATGTATCTTTTCATCTTTGAAATTTGTAATTGTAATGCTAGCCAAAAGGGAAATTCTGTCATTCAACAGATTTGCTTCCCTCCTCCATACAACAAAACTGACTAATTTGATGCGAGTTTTTTCCCCGCTTCAGCACTCTCCTGTCTCCACAATGTCATCAACTTTCACTGAAGTTTTGGATAATGTTACGACCGTATGCAAATTTTTGTCTCTGGATTGAATATTTAAGTAGCTAGTGCCAGTCTCATTTCATTTCGTATGGTGTATGTACAATGTTCATGTGTAGTAATAGTGACTAGAGTACGGTTAGTGGTGTACATTTTACACTCTACATTCTACATTGGATGGTCTCAACAGTGTCTTGATTTCCCCCTTCTCATTCCCATCATCTTCATCATCATCATCATCATCATCATACGGGGATTTGAAATGACTGTAGTGATCTGTTCCACAATGAATATCGTCTTGGCACCCATCCGAGCCATAGATAAATAAGTCGTTCATGCCATACTGGTTTTCACCTCTCCTCTTTTCTCCTCACTCCACTTGACTTCAATTCAGTTGTTCTTACTTTGTCCTCTCCTTCGTCTTACACCTATCCCATATCCCATATTTGTTCTCTTTGAGCTCTGAACGCATAATAATATTTGCCTTTGCATATATTTTACATATTATATGCATATTGTAATAGAATGGATTTTTTAAAACCTGACGTAAGTGAACAATACGGGAGAAAATATCGTCTTCCAGTCGTACCATTATACCATTATCTTTTATCTCTTCATGTATGTTCATGTAGAATGTAGAATGGTTGTGGATTGTATATGTATGGATAATGGATACATTGATAATGGATACTGTTTCATGGTTGAGCGGCTAAAATTCATCGGCAACTAAAATTCTCCTGCTTGAATTAATTAGTTTTTTCTGAGCAACACTTATTGTTCTTGTTAGAAACACATGAAAGGCCATGTAATATAACATCTGTTCTCTACTAACAATGTGTAAGAATATTACATAGTGGTATTCACAGTCAAGTTTGTAGATTGTTTTTCACCTAGAGAGAATCTTCACACATGCACACAATGTGCATGATGTATGTTGTATGTATCTTCACGGGGTCTCGGCATGAGATTACAAAGTTGTGTGGATAGGAGCAAGTGCATTTGTAAACATATGAGGAACATAGAATACAGAATTCAAACACTGTTATTATCCATCAGATCAGGAAATGTACCGTGTACACTGTAAATTGAACATGTACATTGTACAATGTTCAAGTAATCAAGGAGACATGTGAGAATGTTAAATACATGGAATATTCAGAGTGCATGTAGAGTATTGTAGAGGATAGAGTGAACCTGGTCTGGTAGATAATCTGGAGAATGAATGAACAAAGTTGACTGAGCTATTTTGGGAACGGAAGAAACTTATCAGCCCGAACAAAATATTGTTATTATTACGAGTGGAGACTGTGAGTTGTGTATCTCGAGTTTTTATTGCCTCAGTCCATATCCGTATCCGTATTTATATATGCATGCACAATTGCATTAGGAATTAGGAATTACAAATCTGTCTGTATTTAGTATTTATAGTATTTATTATTTAGATTGTATTTGAGACTTTACGTTTTAGCCATATTATACTGTATTTATCCATGTAATCGTTGAACATGCATGAATGAGCTTAGATGCATATGTATGGTGACTAAATAAATGTAATTTTCATGGGGAATTGATGATTGAGATTCAATTCAAGACAATTTTCTAGACTCTTTATTATATAGTTTGTAGTCAGGCTTGAGGAATACAATGTAGAAAGTGTAGTGAGATAGAGAGGGAGGGAGGGAGAGTGATGTTGATGGTGTTATACACACATATGTTTTGATGATGATGACGATGATTGTCAATGTGGGATGTGGATTTTGGATTCTAGATTCTAGCTAAACCAAACTACAAACTAAACATTCAGTATGGCTGTGTAAATGTGGCTAAAAGGCGATGGAGGACGTTAATTAACATTAATTAAAAGCGCCAAGGGGCATAGAGTGTAAATGTGTGTACATCAAGTTAAAATCATGTAGAGGGTGGATTGGAAGAAGAAGGGGAAAAAATATTTCCGAAAGTTAAGTTAACGACTGGAAATAGTCAAGTCAAGTCAAGTCTAGTCAAGCTCACGATCAGAACGTGATAGAATGTTAGTTCTCTGCTTCATCTTGTTTCTCTCTCCATCTTTTTAACTATGGACTATGGACCATACGATGTATATGTATATTATGTATGTGTAATATTTATTTTGCATGTATAAATGAATATCAAAGTGGATTAGTCCCTTGGGTTTTGTTTGCTCCAGTTGCACATCAGACTTGAACATGTGGCAGTTTACAGTACAGTACAG
>JAQGBI010001019.1:0-11627 GCA_034698325.1 Sminthurinus elegans | reverse complement strand
TTATCTTCATAACTAATAACATGATGTTTTCACCACAATGAACAAAGACGATTTACTCACATTTGAAAAATAATGCTAGTTAGTTTCTTCAGTTGAACTTTGAGAATTTTATGTTTGTTCACTCTCAGTTTAGAAATTAAAAGTTAGTAAAACACACTTTTTGTCCATAGTAGACAATAAAAGGATGATTAGTATTTACTATGTAATATGTACAAAGTACAAAGGCACAAGGTTAAAATCACTGTTGAACCAATTTGAAAGAAAATGACCAGGCGCTTAGTAAAATTAATTAGTATGTAAAAATCTTCTACTGTTACATTTCGTGTATTTCACAGGGTACAATAAAATATCCGACAATAGATGAATTAAATGGATAAATATGATTTGTTATGTTGATTTTTTGTGTTCCACGATCACTAGTTTAAAATAGACTGAAACTGAAAGGATTTCCTGAATGAAAATGAAGTCCAAAGAGAGAGATAGAGCATGAGAGAACTAGTAGAGCTATACTGCAATGCATAAGCTTGAAGCTTGAAGTTGCATTAGATAGATAAAGAGCATCAGGAAATTATTTAAAATGCAGTGAATAACGTGTATATACTTTGTACTGGTGTCATATAAAAGTTTTTACCTTTATTTCAATAAAGCACATGCATTTACTATAGACCATGTACTTTCAATTGTACTCTCCGTACAACATACCTGCAAGTATTGCAAATTACATATACATAATACATAGTTACTACACTATAGTGTGTAGAGGATATTATACTCTGTACTCTGTATATTTGAGATCACAGACGTGTGGCCTGTGGTTATCACACTCATAAAATATCTATATCCAATATCTAACAACAATGTTGCTATTATATAATATGTACATTATATTTTATGATAAGCTTTTCAGAATATGCTCCTGATGTGCAAACATCTTGAGTGGTTAAAGCATTCACAATTTCGTGAATAATTCTCAAAAACTACTTCATTATATGAATTGTGAAATACACAGCAGACAGCTTACAGCTTAAAGCATGCAAACAATTCATTCATCTAAAGATGCATATATACTTCATAATACTAAGGGTAGCATAATGCATACAATGTAGACATAATAAGTAATAAGATTGCAGTTATAATGATGATGGTGTGAAGTACATACATACACAAGAAATACAACTGTCTTCATGATTTCCGTTTCATTTTCATTTCAGTTATGTTTCATGTGCATTACATTTTCTACCAAATGAAATTACATTATACAGGCTTGAAATTTTTTTTTACAGTATATCATTACAGCTTACAGCACATAGAGATTAGACTTCAATTTCATTTAAAATTTCGTTTACATGGTGGTTCTCATGTTGATGGTTGATAGTTTGCTCTTTGCATCAATATTCAATATCTAGATTAATTGAATGCATACAACTTGCAGCTTAGTGCGGTTGGTATTCAAATTTCCTACAGGTGTAAACAGGTAAAAGGGAAAGATTAATAATTGATGAAAGATACCATGTTGCTTTTCTTACTTCTTTGAGAAGGAAAAACAATCTGTGCTGTACACTATTCACTATATCTCATTCATCATCAATCGAGCAGTTATTATCTATTCATTATATATTCAAATGAAATGAATTCTATACATGCATACTTCATATTATATGCACAACAATGTAATAGAGTATAAACTGCAAGACATCTATATTTATAATTTATTGGAATAAACTGAATAAAACTATGACATGTTTCTGAGTTCTGAGTCCATGTACAATGTACGATGTAAGTAAGCGGATTGTCAGTTGCAAATTTCAAATGCAGCCATGATCACACAACAGATGCGCTCACAAAAAAAAACAAGTGCTTCAATACACAAACTAGAAAATGAGTAAGAAAATTATACGATGCAACAAACATAATACTCCTTACTCTTCATTCTGCATAGACAAGTATTTGGTATTTGATTAACGCAATAATATGAACATTGCGCATACTAAGTATGTGTATGCATTCTAAAATTCAGCATATGTATGAATTAATTCTAAATGCTTACAAACTAATATACAGTAAAAAGTAAACGCACAGTACTTAATCACCTAGCACATGTTACATAGAATATATACACGTCTGTAAAATGTTATGTATATAAGCAAAGTACACAGAAATTCTTTATTATTCTATCTATTTTAATTGCAAGTTATAAGTCGACTAATTCCCTACAATCTGTTATCGATGTTACTTTCTCATTAAACATAGGTTATGTGTACAATAGTTAACTATACAAATTATACATTATTAATAATGCATGCCTTGATGCATTTTATTGTAAACAGTATAAAGTATGCTATGATCTATGATGTATGATGTATTATGCGAGTACAAATGTGATCATCCAAGCTAAACCTCATAACTTTCCATTTCTCCTTTGACATTTACACTTTACGTATAGTTGGAAAACTGTACGATACATTTCGTCCCTGCCTTTGAATTTTCTCAAAGTTTTGGCCTTAAAATCTTTTACACCCTCAGTTTTTAGTTTTTATGTAGGTATTTGTATGTATATTATAGCTTTCCTGTTGACTTCTACTGCTACACATTTATGAATCAGACTGCATGCTACTGTACAAGCTAGATGTTAGATTCGAAGGAAAAGATAAATTGTTATTCTATTATTTAATACACCAAGCATACGTCTCAGGTCTCAGTATATACTTACGTATTGTTGAACTTCCTGAATTATAATGTTTATCCTATAATGTGTATATGAATTTCCTTCCTCACACTGAATTATGAATTAGTTACACTTGGAATATGTTGACTGTCTAATTAATTGGTACATTATCATTTTATTACAGCATGACTTGTAGTTACAATTATTTTTGTTTTTTTGTTTTTTGCAGACACTTGAATCCAAAACAAGTCACTCATGTACATACATACACACATACATACATAGTGCACTGCTCACTGTACATTGTACATTATACAGTGGGCAGCAGGTTAAATGAATGACCTGATTATATGGTTCGTTTATTTTCTATTTTATTTTGTTTCTTTTTCTCACTCTACCTCATATTTTTTACAATCCAAAGGATTGATGAGGTTTTAAACCATTCTATAATATGAGTCTACTGATTACACACATAAATGTCCGGTTTGCCTTCCAACTCCTCCTTATTCATGAATCAACATTATAATCTACAAACTGCAAATATTGTTATTTTTTCTGCATATTTATATGCACATTTAGCTATCACTATACTTTAGATAGGTTTAAATTACTACGCAGAGTGTAGATTCTTATCAAAGTTTGACTATGATTGTTCATGTATCAAATATCAAATCTATTTTACGTACAAATGTTTAAAGTATATAACTGATAACACATTGTATGATAACAAATCTTGAATAGTGGATAGAGATAAATAATAAATATAACTTCTGATATAACAATTTACAGAGTGTGAAATACACATGGAGAGCAAAAAACTATCAAGTATAAGTTTCAATTACATTGAAAACTATAATTGCCTAAAACCGTACACATCCTATTCATGTTGTTTGATTAACATGAAATTAGATGAATTCACACTTTAAAAACCTCAAATAGATAATACACTTACAGCTAAATGGGTATAGTAGTAAAGTCATGAATAAAAAAGTTCTTACTGTGTGTAAAGAAGTAGAGGATTTCCGGATTGTTCAAAATTGTAGTCCTTGCAGTACACTCTGGTTTGTTAAATAAAACTTAATCAAGACCAGTTGACAAGTTATGAGTAGATTTTTGATTGCCTCAAAAATATTTTCAGCAGACGCTTTAAAAGAATGAAGACAGAGGTGATGATTTCTTTGTATTGGTTTTAAAGAAGTAGACGTGTACAATAAATATGCTTACAAGCTCATATGTTTACTATATGAATAGATCAAGTCCTTTGAGTTTTGAGTTTTGACTTTGTATCTTATGGGTGCTCAGAGCGCTTCTTGACGTTTGTGTTTTGTATTTGCTTAGACTTCCGACTAGAGATTATTTTTATGTTCACTCGTAGACAACCAAAGTAGTTGTGAGCTTGACTTGGAGGACGACTTGGATTTTAAAGGTTGATACCCGTTCGGTGTTTTTTTTACGTCGCAATAATCATTACGTTCATATACGAAAACAGACAAAAATAAGAGTCTGGGTGCGCAATATTGAGTTAAAACGAACTGCCAAGGCATACTTTATTTCTGTGTATAAATGTCAATTTGACTTCGTTGAATTTTTCTCAAGATACAGAAAAACAACTTTACACATCGTTTTATTGGATGTCTCCCTACTGTAGGCTGTACACTATTCATACGACTTACGTATTTAATTCCACGTGATTTAGTGTTACGAATTACCACCTACTACGCCCGCTTTGTTAAAGAACTTTGACGGGTCAAAAGTCACAACTTCATCACCTTTGATTTTATTTTTCAGAGGAAGATGAACTGTAGTTGTACATTGTAACTGGCATAAACAAATAAAGTGGAAATCTTGTCAAATAAACAAATATTCAAATTGTAGTCAGGTTTTAAAACTGCTTTGTTAAGTGCAGAAACCAATGTTTCCCAGAACATTTCCGGCAATATTGCCAAATAGTTTGATAATTTCCACGGTTTCCTTTCCACCGTTTCTATAGATTGCAAGTAGTTTTAACAAGATGCTAAAAAATGTAATATCTTTAACATTTAATTGCAAGTAGTAAACCAATTTTTGAGCGCTAATTTTTTTCTGTATGCGATGAGTTAATGTTGTATTTGCAGTTTGTAAAGAAATGGAGATATGCATGTAAAAATGAATTTTTATATATGGGAAAAGTATGTGTTTTTTTAGTTGCTTTATGAATTATGAGCCAATGGATCCAAGAAAACAGTCTAATTTTACTTTTTATGATAGTTTAAGATGCAAAAATGAAACGTATGAAAGGCAAAAACTCAAAACTCAATACTATTTATCAAAGTAATAATATCAAATTAGAATTTAAAATCAGTGCAGACAAGAGACAAAATACAGAGTTATATTTTCAGTACAAATAGAAATTGTATAATATTAATCTTTCGTTTTCATCGTCATGTCATGTACATTCACATTCATAAAATCCTTTATGTATATATAGTATATGCACAATATATTATATTACGTTATAATTAAAACTGTGAACAATAATAATTAAACTAATTTGTAAGTAAATGATTATATATAGACACGTATGTATATATTTTCTCTGTAGACATACATATATATAACCTTTTTTTCATTCTATACATAATATCTAAAAACTGAAATCGAGTTTACCTAAAGAGTAATACATACATATATTTTTTATACATAATATCCATGTACTTTTCGCTCCATAAATCTAGAGTTGTTCTTAAATAATAATATTATAGTGTATTTTGTAGAATATTCATATATGTATAACATAACATAAACCTTATTATCACTGCATGTATTCAATTGATAGATATATATATAGATATAGAGACATACACAATATATTTCATCTTGCCATTTTACTTCCTACACAATACACAGTTGAATATTGTACGACAAAAGTTGATACGGAAAGAATATATATAATTAAATAATATAGGAAAAAAGGGAGAGAAAGTGTAAAGAAATGTAAGCAATAATTGTTGTCGATAATAATAATATTATTATATTACACTTGAGTATAAAAAAAAAGAAAAAGTCCAAGACATATGTATTTTTTTTTGACTATTTAAGCATATTCCTTTTTCTTTAGAAAAAAACATACAATTTTATAAATAACCCTTCGATTGATACGACTGTCAGTTTTTTTTATAAAACAAGAAGGAAATAATGAAATGTTTCTCAATAAATTCCATATTTCATATGACATATTCCAATGTGACTTGAAAAATCTCAATGAAATACATGTGTACTTTGTGTGCATGGGACGAGAGGGTAGGGAAACTTATGGAATACTCCAAAATCCAGGATGGGATTGTGTGTGTAATAAAATATACAGAGAAAGTACTGCTGTGTGATACACACACATAAGAGAGAAACATTCTTCTTTTTCATTCTTGTTTACATAAGTGTTTTTTTTTGTGTGTAAATAAATAGGTAAATATAAAACAGTCACAGTCAGTATAATAATAATAATAATTATCAATAATGATGCATATTATAGAGACATATGGAAAGGGAAAGAAGGAAATGAGTTTTTCTTGTGATTTGTGTACAAAAAAAAAGAACTCGGTAATATTTTGGGAAATATACATTACATAAAATGCTCAGATGAAGTTGTAAGTAATAAGCATAAAAAAGGAGGAAGGGTGTGATGGTATTGATATCATCTCGTCAATATAATATTATCATCATTACTAATTAATATTCCACAGTTTTTTTGCCTTACAAAAACTATAAACACTATAATAATAATAATATAGAGACTTATTATACTGTCCTATGTACTGTACTGTACTGTATTGTATATACGATAATGACAATAACTAATATGATTACAAGCTAAATTAAAACAAATTAGATTAGCTTTTTACTCTGTTTTCATGTCTAAACTCATACTTTTTTTTTTTTAAATAACAAGGTGCTTGTAACTTGTTTGATTGGACAAACAGTTTTTGTATGACATATACACATATATATATATTACTCTTTTCTTCCACTATATTATACACACTATATACTCTATACTTGTTTGTGTGTCACTCTCAAATGTTGTACAGATTTTTTTTTAACTATAATAATTGATTAATTAATTAATGATCATGATTTTTTATGTACGTTTATACATATGTATATAAAAAACCCACAAGCAAACAAAAAAACAGTGTACACTTTTTCTCTTTTTCTCTATATTGCCTCTTTTTTGACCATTCTTTTTGTAAATGAGGCGAGACGATCAAAAACATTCAATCCAACACATCATATGTAGATATATGTATATATATATATGTACAGGTACGCACTGTTCACAATCATTCATCATTTATCTATATCTATCTATATATTGTAAAACTAATTGTTAATTTATGTATAGCCTATTTTATACATATTTACAATAAGACTTTTATATATATATACTATACATATTGTTACAAATGTACTTTGTTGTTGTTGTGTCCCTATGTTTATATCATAAAGTTATATTTACATACTATTTAGTTAAAATAGTAATTGATTAGTACATGTACATAATAGCACTACGACTATGCAGACTACTTACACAACAATATTTTTTCCACCTTTTTTTTTGTATCTAGTGTATATTATATATAGTCCACATGTTTGTTATAGTCCTTATGGAACCGACCGAATAGTGTACAACAACAGTAATATAATAATATATGTAATATAATTTTCCTCTTTTTGTCAGATTCCATAAAGACAAACGACATACATTGCTTTTGTATATAATATACCCATAATATCTAATGTGGATTTACATGTATATGTATGTGTCGTTTATACTATAACTAAAATCTAAAAAGTGGGGCAAGTTGAAATGAGTTTTTTCCAATCTTTCAAAATATATTATTTGTGTATGTATATTTATTTAGATGTAGCTACTTTTTATTGTTTGAATCGTTGTCTGTCTCATTCTAAACATTAAAATTTTGAAATTTTTGGAAAACTATAGACGCATATAGAACTATGTATAATGTATTTAGACTAATTTGTAATTCTATGTAAACTACATGTACATATATATATTTACCTATACTATCTAACCTAGACTAAACCTAAATATTTTACTTAAAATCTACTGACGATCGTATTTTTGAGCCAAAACAAAGAAACCTGTGTACAACGTGATGTCCTTTTTTTTTTACTTCACATGTATACTACTTTTCTAAATATTTTATATAATGTAGATCATCAAAATCTGTCCATTCTCCAATTGAAAATAGTGCATATATGTATATATATATGTAGTTTTTTCCTACTCTGTCTAGACATGTAATATTTTACCTAAGTATGTATATATATATATAGGTACATTCTTAAGCATCTTCGTCTCATTTTATATAGATTTATATCATTGTCTACGCTAAATACCACTACACTGATCATTCAGTAGTAGAGAATATTATGTAATATATATTTATATTGTTTCAAAACATGTACTTTTCTTTACGTATAGTATATATATATATATAGATTATAGATAGATTGCTACAGAGAGGGATATAGGGTGTAAATGTATTTGTATGTATGTATGTATTTGAAGAGTCAAAATATATTATGTGTACATGTATATTTAAAGGTAAATGACAAAGTACTGTTCCACAGTATCTTATATTTTTCGTTAAGTAGTTATCCTGAATAAAATGTAACATTTATGTTGGATCGTATTGTGTATTTTATCATTTACTCCATAATATATTATGTCTATACGCTTCCATCCTATGATCCTTCTACAATATATATATAAAAGTTAATACATTTTACAGTTATAAATAGAGGTACGCAATTAATACAGAACATTTTTTTATAGTATATGTTATATTTTTTAAAAAGAAATTTCAAATATTGAATTTCCGGAATAAATAGTTTAGTTTAGGCTCTCTGTACGAATTTGCTATGTATTTATGTGTGTATATATATGCCTATATTATGTAAATCCATATAAATTACTTTTCTCTATTAAAGCTTTAATCACCAGTCAACCACTGTGTGTTGTTTATATTATATGCTATTATTGTAATATATGTATATGTATAAGAATTTTTTTTTGCTGTGTGTGGACAAGGAAATTTTTTCTTTGCTTTATGTATAAAAAATATTTCAGGGAGACTGATTTGTTTTTCTTAATATATAATAAAGTGTAAACGTGTGTGGTTTTCATACTTATAACTTTCTCCTCCTGTATCCTATACCATATAATATATTACACATGTGCTATTTAGACGACGATAGGACACAGAGCTGTACATTATACATAAAATGTTTTTACATTGTAAAGGTTTGACACATTCACATGTCATTGTACATACATAATTATTGTAGGCAATCTATATTATATATCTATTTATATTTGGATCTTTCGTTTGTTTGCTTGTTTGATAAAAAAAAAACTAAAGTACGTTTTGTTTTCCTTCAATGTATATATGTGCTTATACTATACAAATATATAAATAAGAAAAAAAAATCATAACCTTAAAACATAACACATTTAAATTAACTAGACTGCCATATTCATATATGTATGTATATAATAACATTCTCTTCTCCTTCTGTATATATGTGTGTACTTTTACAGGTAGAATGAATGGAAAAATGAAGAGACAGCAGTACAGATTATTTTGTGCTTATACTAAAAAAATCCTATTTCATTTTGTAATAATAATAATTGTATTTGGGTATAAATAATATATAATAATATTATACACAATATATTATTCTCTAATATGTATAATATATTTCATACATACCTTTATGTATATATATACTTATAGTACAGAAGTAAATATGAAGCAGAAGTTGGGGAATTATTTTCCCTGATTGTTTTCTTACAATTAAATATATATATATAATATAATTATAATGATAATAAAAATAACGATAATAATTAGTAGATTGACTCAGTAAGGACGACGAAAAACGACGACAACGACGAGTTTGTGTACATATATATATGTGTGATGAAGAGAAGAAGAAGACAAATAACAACAATATAACATATTATATTATAATAAAGGTGACAACGAACGAGACGTTTCCTCTCCTGTGATTGTTCCGTTTTGTAAAATATTATATGGAAATAAGATCCAACAGCTCGCAAGAACAAAAAAGGATGATGATGACGACCATGATGATGAGATGATGGTACGATGGCGAGTTTTCCCGTTTTTCATTCATTCATCCATCCATCAATCCAGCCAACCTCCATCTTCTTTCCCTCCTAGGCTACCGGTCCTACTGACTTTTGCTGACGTACTCTTATATATGTATTTCTTCTTTCCTCTTTTGTTACATATGTGTATATACATATATATTTTTAATAAATTTACATAATAATAAAATCTAAAATTAATTTGTTAACGGATGAAAACTCAATCAGAGTCACACACTATTACAGTCGATCTCGATAATGTCTGAAAGTTAATAGATAAATTCAAAACAATGGATTAAAATAATGTTTTCATCTTCCATTCGAATATTTCTTATTTCAAAATTCAGATAAGATATACATATACATACATTTATATTACAACTAGGTTTGTAAATTCGAAATTACTGTGAACAACTCACCTTTCGGAACATCTACAAATTGATAAACTAAGCGTTGTCCGTCGACCTTAGCAAGAATGCCTCGTTGGTAGTAGTATCTGTATTAAGACAAATTAAGAAGCCATTCTCATTAAAAACTGTACCGATATATAAATTCATTTTTAGTGATGAGCGTAGAGGTGGGTAACTGAGCAACAAATACTGTCTATAATTAAACACTATTATTCCCTCACTATAATATGATGATCATTCATATTTCATATCAAATATGCACTGGAAACGAGGAAACATGTTGTATAACCTTTTCTCACGTTTTAGAAAAGCTATTATTTACATACAAATAAACAAAAGAAGTAGAAAAAAAAACTATTTTGAAGATACTTCCTGGTAAGCCATATGTACATATGAATAATGAATAGTATTCGCAAAGGTAGATATAATGAATGAATGTAGAATATCATAATAACAACAATAGTGTATTATTATTATTCTGGAATCAAAAGCTGTGTAAGATACGAAACAGTGGATTTTGATGTGCCTATTTACACGAGCGTAAACATGTACTTGCAATACGCTGGCAATCAACAACAAAAAATCCTGGAAAACTTGTGACTAACAAAGAATGAGGAAAAAGTGCACTGAAAACACTCCCGTCCTCTAATACTGCTCTATCCATATTAAACGTGTCTTAATGTTACATGCATCTAAAATGACGCTTGCACATCCCTATGGCTCTTTTATATAATATTTTCCTCTACTGCAAAAATTATAAAGGTGTACAAAAAGTTGTACCGTAGAGACATGACACTCCGACCGTTTCATCTTGTTTTTCAACATTCTTCTATCTACTGCGTTGTGGCCTAGCAACGCAGATCTATGAAATTTCGCACACTTGTTCAAAATAAGCTGCAGATTAATGCAAAATCACCCGAAATTCTCAAAACATCGTGGTAAAATTTTTATTTAAGTGCAAACACGAGAGGGTGATTCCGATAAGTTGGAGGGTGATTCCGAACGACACTATGTTTTTCAATTCCCAGGGCTGAATCCAAATGAGTTTTAATATACAAATAAACTAGATTTTTTACTTGATTTTTGCATGCAATTAGATTTTTGAATAGTCTTCAAGGTTGCTGAAAATGACGACTTGAAAAAATGGGAGAAAATGCATGTAAAATCATGCTAAAAAAGAGGATTTTTTGACAGTGTATTTAAATCAATGAAATGTAAAGCCAAGTAATTCCAATTAATAGAATGACCTAAATTACATGTGATTTCCACATTTGTAAACTTTTTGAACTGTATTTTGATTTGGCATGCTAAAAACGTGGTGTTCGGAATCACCCTCTTTTTGGTACAAATTCATGGAAATTAAAAATTTATTAATATT
>JAQGBI010001018.1:0-11628 GCA_034698325.1 Sminthurinus elegans | reverse complement strand
ATGAATGAGTTGTGTGCCCTGAGTAATTAAGATAATTAAGTGGGAATATTGGCGGAGTAATTCAGGAGTACTACAACAAATAGTAGCACTTTATATTTACTGTTATTCAACAATATAATGGATTTTAACTAAAAAACTTACTTTTGGTATACTTGACTATACTTATATTACCAAAGTAAATTATTTATGAGACCACAATTAGTTGATTTTTCATAATTATTAAAGTTAATTGCAATCACTCACACAAAACACAAAAGAAAAAAAAACCTCCGTTTTGAATTTCCCGGAAAAAAGTGTGTGTGAGTAATCCTTGTAGGGGTTTTAAGTTATTTCAACTATTCTTAAAACTTTTAATTACAATTAACTAGGTAATTGTACAATTGTATAAAGTATATGATACTATGCAGAAAAATCCAATCTATTTAATGGTGCATTTTATATAATTGTTTGAAAATATCAGAAAATTGCAGATTGTGAACCAAAATGACATATAACGTGTTTTTAATCATAAGAATACAACCGGGGTCTAGTCATCGTATTGAAAGCCCCGTCTTCCACCAGCTTCAACATTCAAATTTCCAGCCCAATAATCTTGCAGGTTGGCAGTTCTAATCAAATGTCTCTCACAATAATCCACGAGTAAAGATGGAGTCGT
This sequence comes from Sminthurinus elegans, assembly GCA_034698325.1. NCBI lineage: Eukaryota > Metazoa > Arthropoda > Collembola > Symphypleona > Katiannidae > Sminthurinus > Sminthurinus elegans. The sequence continues at coordinate 10,973 of JAQGBI010001018.1, read as the reverse complement.
AGACCAAATTGGGACGAGGATTTTGATTAGGTTATCATTTAAGAAACGCTCTTTCACTCGAACGCCATCATTTCCATAAAAATGGCTCTGCATTCGAGAGCGATAACCACATTGAAACTGACCTCCGTAAGCTCCCAGATAATCTGCTTTCAATTGAAGTTTTTTGACGTCCTCTTCGACCTCTTTTTGAAACTCGAGTTCCTCATCCGGTTCCTCAACTTCTGCAGGCTCTTCTTCATATTTGGAGGTGGAGTAAAAGTAGTCTGGACGTTTCATGTAGCTAGGATCTCCTTGGTTTTCCTTCCGCTGAAAAAGACAAAGATAAATTCCAGCCCTCATTGTGTCACAAGAAACAGGTGCTCCACCTGGAAATTCAGTCTAGAAATAGAAAAATAATAATGTTTAGCCTGGGTATACAAAGTTACACAAATAATAACATTTCATATCAAAATCTGAAAACAGAATTTGGCTGGAATTTCCCGCCGAATTTTCAGGAAATGGTAAAATGTAAAAAGTTTTGAAGAAAATGTTTACAATAATTTTGGAAATATAACGTTGTTAAAAATTAAAAATTAAAAAACTTACTTTCAATATCAGATCTTGGTATCGAATTTGGGAAACTCCAATAGAATGGTCACAAACTCGACAAGAATCTTTCCTACATCTTTTGTAAATTTCACCTTGAAAATTTTCATAAAATGGAGTGATCTTGTCAAAAAATTCATCATCATCCGCTTTTTTGAAATGAGGAAATGGTTTGGTTTGAAGAGCAATCTCTATTTTTTTGCTGTGAGTTGTGTCGTTGAATGTATGACTTCTCAATTCATCCTTGGTCTGGAATTCAACCTCACAAAATCCGCAGTAAGGGAGAAATGTATGACGTTCCTTATGCCGTTTAAGATGGGATTTTCTAGCAAACGTTCTACTGCAGTGCTCACATAACAACTGCGGTTCTTGATGGACGTCTCGGAGATGGAGTTTGAGTTCAGCTGAATTTGAAAAGGAAAAAAAAACAAAAAAACCACTCTAACAATGTCTCGCTCGATTCCCAACTTTTGTTCATTCGGGACTGCAGTGAAACAGTTTTAAACATCAGCCAATCACAGTTTAATGCCAGTGACGACCCAAAACGCCCATTCACGTCCCACAATCCAAAACATACGGATTGTCATGGGCCTGATTAAAATGTACAACAAATTTTAAAACTGGTAGTACCCATTGTGGTAAAGCATCCATATTTCATAGACAGACTTTTGACCTTTTTCATGGCTGTTTGATGCAGGGATCGGGGAAAACAGACACCACAGATCAAACGGCCTGAAACGTAGTGGACTTTGTTGTATTTATCCTTTGTAGTCAAAGGTTTATCGACGACGTTCATTGTTAGTTGCTGAGCTGGAGTGAGATTATAAATCCAACAGTAACGATCAATTTGTGGTATTGACGTGACACTAGTTTGCACAAGCATGTCTTTCAAAACTAATCTCCCATCAAGGTAGGGGGACGGAAAAAATGCAGTTTTTTGAGGCCTTCCAGAGGTTGTAATTTGAGCCTTTTTTAGGGAGTCTAATGAGAGATTATCCTTTTCACGATATTTGGCGTCCAGTTCCTGTGCCTTTTTTAATAAAGGACCTTCATACAACTGGAATATAAACAAAAAAAGTTACAGTTTGAAAATGGTTTTTTAAATGTTTAAATACCATCGACAAAAGTCACAGAATGTTTTAGGGATACCAATTTCATTGGTAATTGTACATAAAGGGTTTTGGATTTGAATTGTTAAAAAAAGCAAAATATTCAAAAATTCGAATAAATTGGGACTGTAGACGTCGAGAGAATCATTTTGAATAGTCACATATGAAAGAAATTTAAATGCACTAAATTTGGACACATAAAATTGTAGGTTAATTCAATGCCGAACTATAAAAGTACATTTTGTTTTACATCTAAAATGGAACTTTTCCTCAAAAAATTAGAAAAACCTGTAGTCCATAACAAAATGTCCAAAAAATTAATAAAGTCTAAGAAACCACCCAAAATCCACAAACAAGCTAGTTACATGTGATATGACGAGTAAAAAATTTGTTGTCCACAAACAAGCAAAAAACGTGGAGAAAAAATAATGTCAAAAAATTGAAAATAAAATATAGTTCATTTTGTTTTACTTACAGCTGTTGATGGTACAATGAAGTCATCGGATTGTAATTGAGGTGTTGGGGGATTTAAAGGGGGATGTAATTGGGGATCTCCAATTAAATTGGCTATTCTTCGGGCTTCAATAAAGGCAGGATCCATGTTGGAGAATTTTTCAAAGGCTTCAAAGGCTTGATTTCCGAGTTGGGTTTTGTTCATGAAGATCAATTCAGATATTTCTGTCCTAAAATCATGAACTTCATCCACATCTAAATCCATGGGATTTGTTCCTTGCAGTAAACACTCAAAATTTTTTATGACCCACAGACCACAACTGCTACCATCTCGTTGTTGTTGACAGTTTCCATCTGCTGTTGTCCAAGAATCTTGTGGAACTAGTGTTTTTTCAAATAACAGATCACGAAGTCTTGTTACAAATGCATTCAAATCATGAAGTCCGGGACTTGAATCATATATGGTAATAGTATGGGTAGGGAAATCAATCACTGTTAAAACCCAATGGTTGCTGATAAAAGTGGCCATGTATAGCGTTGCTGTCAATTGGACAAAGTTGGACGGAAAGACACCAAGATTTGTAGTGAAATCAGGACCTTCAATATATTGAACGAAGCTGTTTGGAAGTATGTAATTGGAAGGATTTAAGTTAAATTCATGATACTTTCGTCTCATCATTATATCCACGACCAAATCATCGAGCCAACCTCCAGGGGCTACAGAAACAAAAGACCCGGCAGCCAAGTTTTGATTACTGATTCGAAAAAGAGCACTGTATTGGTCGATTGGTGCTGGGATTTGAACTGAAGCCGGACTTTGACTTGGAGTTGGTAGTATGGGAACAAGTGAGGGTGAGTTGGAAACCTTTACAAATTTAAAACAAAATATACAAAATTAGACATTTTGAATTTTGGATCAAAACTGGCTTACATTTAGTTCTTTCGATTTTATACAATATGGTACAATGTTTGTGAGCCCACTTTAAAATTTATTGGCCCGTGGACTTATGTACATGTCATCAAAGTTTTGAATTTTTTTACTAGACTCTGACGCCGGTTGAAACTTTTTATTGAATTTTGTACATGTATTTTTCAAACAAAAACTAATTTTCTTTCTCGCCAATAAATAAATGTAGACACAGAAATTGATGAGTATACAATGATCTGTCGATTTGAAGTCTATCCGATATTTTAAATGTAACTTATGTGTGTTTTAAAATTCAGTAAAAAAAATCAAACGGCTTCAGAGTCTAGTAAAAAATTCAAAACTTTGTTATTTATATATATACATACAAGGTGTGTCCATCTGAAATTTTTTCATTGTAAAATTTGAGACTGAGTGCGGGGGACGAATTTTGCTTTGAAAATACTTTGAAAGAATTAATGAATCATAAATCATACATTTCCCAATTATATATATTATCATTCTGAACTGTTGCTCATTGTTCATCTTATGTCATTGTCTCATGTTGATTGATGAATGATTAAAAATTAAATATGGGTAAACTGTGTGCCATTATCAATTGTGCAAACTCGAGAAGAAGCTCTAAAGATTATGATGTTCCAGTCCATCGCTTCCCCTTAGACGAGAATATGCTGGCTTGAGGCCATATTATATTATAGAAAAGTGAACGTGAAGCTGGAAAATTATGGAATTTGTGGTGCTCACTTTGACAAAGTCTCCTACTCAAAACCATTGATCCATATTCTACATGACTTTGCAATGCCGACGATTTTTAATGGTATTTTAACATTTTTAGTCAAATGAGTTCAGATTAAGATCATAACTTTATATGATTGACATTTTCTCCTATGCAAATGCCGTGTCACTTGTTGAAAATCCATCAACTCTACCTTTGGAAAATCAGGAAGTAAATCCAACAACACAACTGGAAATGGAAATCAACTTCTCGACACACGATTACGATGCTCACATTGGTAAAATAAAAAACTAATTGCCTAATTCGTATGATTTCAACAGAACTATTATATATAACTCAATTACATTTTAATCCATCCCTAGAATATAAGAGTGCAGGATCAAAATAGAAAGAGAAAATCTGAAACAATTGAAGATCTAAAAAAAAAGTCTGAATGAAATGAAATAGTCAAAATCAAAATGTTCAACATCAACATGTGTTCTAGCTCAAAATCATACTAAAATCTGGTCTAATGGTCAATGTGACATGATAAGAGAAGGGGAAAAAAAGAAGGAAAAGTTGGAGTTTTTAAGAAATTGCATCATCACTCTCTATTTACTGTATGAGCACAAAAACATATCTATAGACATTTACGTGATGTAAATTTCCACCATGGAAAATAATTATTCCAATTTTGGATTTGATGGGAAAAAAAGTTTTCTAATGCTACTCCTCTCATGAAACAGGCTGTTTTAGGATTTGAAAAAGTAGAAATAAATGCAGAATATGAATATGAAGAACGAGATGACATAATATATGGCGGAAAATCAAAGAAACAGATACTCTATTTTGATTTTTATCATGAGGTCAATAAAAATAAAATCTTAAATATAATATCTCAGCTTGAAAATTTAGGCATTCACATTGCTTCAATGTGGTATCTGTCATGTATTTCAAAAAATCGAAAATTGTGGGAGGCACTTGGTGTAACAATAGAGAAACTAGCCTTTGAAAATCCCATCAGAAAAACTCTAATCTTTACATTTACTGATTTTCCCCATTTACTCAAACTGCACAAAAACCATTTGATGAAAAAGTATCATAAAATCATATGGAAAATGTAAAAAGGTCAAAAAAAATTCAATGTGTTTCTTGTTTCTCCTTATGTAGAACTTGAATTTTCCCGTGTCCCTTTTAATTATGGGCATATTTAAACACTCTATAATATTCTTAATCAGAATGTATAATAAAATAATATTTTGACCGTGGGGTTTATTTGTTTTAGATGTTTGATTATTTTGGATTTCTATAATAAGTGAAATTTTTTTAGCAAAACTCAAAAAAAAAACCTACGGCCATCCAGGATTAAAAAAAACCTATGGTCGCCCAGGATAAAAAAAAACCATTTGATGGAAAAGGATTTTACTTTGGACGACGTGGACAAAACTATTATCATGAAAGATTATATTTTAAATATAATTGTCAATGACACTTAAACATTTCATAGCAGAAAATAAACAGAGACAAAAAGTACGACCCGCTTTTGAGTTTTTTTTTCTAAAAGGACAGCCAACACTTGGAGGCTGAAAGTTTTTTGAATTAGTAAAGAACTACTCTGATGTTATGAATTCTAGTCAAGCGGAGGATAGCACTGATATTTTCAAAACTCCATTTGATATGCATATAAATCAACTGGAAAAAATAATTGACGAGATGACGGACGTCATAAAAAATATGAAAGTTGGTCCAACTTTAAAATCCCTCAAAGCCCTCTTTCTCTTCATGTCAAAACCTCCTGTAAATTGTAAATATATAATGACTAGACGATTGACCCAAGACTACTATATTGAATTAAGTTTTAGTACTTTTCATGGTTTTGGACATTTTAATATTAAACATACAGCTATTGATTATATTTTCCGTGTACAAAAATTATGTCTCTCATTTAAGCTCCTGGAAGAAATAAAAATGTAGAGTCAAATGCAGAGGATTCTGTAAGAGTGTCATATGCTAGAGAATCTTCTTGAATTTGCAAAGAACGTTAGAAATGGCTGAGAAAAAAACTAGTCCAGTGACAGTAGAAATTATGTCCGATGGAATTTATGAAAAATTCTTGATTTTTTATGATTGTTATATATTATCAAAATATATTATGTTTATAAGATGAAATAGTTTGCTGAAAAATTTTAACTTTTTATAGAAACTCAAAAATTTTCAAACATTCAAAACAAAGAAACCCCACGGTCAAAAAATTATTTTATTGTACATTATGATTAAGCATGCTTCAAAGTATTTAAATATACTCATAATTAAACGGGACACGACTCCAATCAAGTTCTACATAAACGGTAAATAGTAAATATCCTATGGTCGCCGAGGTAAAATCCTATGTATACATTTAGGTCAACCCAAAAATATTTCACCGGAATGAAATGTAGAAAGGTTTAAGTGTCATGTTAGACCAAAACCCGATGTCGATATGTTTTGTCAAAATGATTTTATGGCTTATACACATAATGTATACATGAATTTAAAACCTAATATTGTAAAAAGAAAGTGTATAGTGAAACATTTAGAGGCATTTTGACCCGACGTGCCTACAGACGTAATTAAATGCTACGCTAAAACCAGAATCATCATGAGAGTGAAGCATTTCAATTTTAAAATCATAGAGAGAGAGAAATTTAGAAGGTCAACTTCGAATATACCACGATAAGTATCGAACCAAAAACTGAAACTGAAATCCAATCTGAGCAAAACATACATTACATGGAACATACAGGAAGTCGAAGAGGAGACGACGTGTATTCTGATTTTTATCAAGAAGTTTACTATGATTGAAAATGACAAACGTTCTATTATAGATATTATTAGAGTATTTCGTATTTCATTATTTCGCTACTTAAAGTCTTTTGTATTAACGTCATAATGTTGTGCATATATTTCTATATCTTAGTATCGTAAGGAGAATTTACCATTCCTTTCATTTCGTCCTAATTTCATCATCAAAATCCAAAATTATGTAATTAGTTATTTATTCATATATTTTAATTTCAAAGTTTCAAAGACTTTTAAATTGTCGTAGTGTGTGTATAATCTAGTCTAAGAAAATTTGTCCTTCACATTCAATCACAGAAATAAATTTCAGATGGACCCACCTTGTATATATATATATAAATGACAAAGTTTAGTTACCATGGAGTCCAGCAAAAAATTCAAAACTTTGATGACATTTACAAATCAAAGGAAGTAATAAATTTTAAAGTTGTAAAAATAAAACTTGAAGATTCTCACCCCAGTAATTCTCCCTGTTCCTTTTACTTTGACTACAATCCGGTCACCATCTTTAAATTTATAATCCGAAAAGCAGGCATTCATATTCAGTACTTTTTTTTGACGCGTCAAGTGAAACTCCTCTTTTATTCCATCTGGTTAAAAAAAATCACAATAATACAACATGGTTTACAAATCTTTGACATGAAAAAAAAATGAAATGGTTAATAAAATGAAAATTTTACAAAAACAAAAAACGTAGAAAAAATCTTACATGATTCTGAAATGGCAGCTGCCAAATCCATTATTTTCAGGTCCCTTGAGATAGTGTACGGCCTGTCACAATTTGATACATTTACCATTAGTTTCAAATCCTGTTCCTATAACAAAATCAAAATAGAAAAATTGGTCATTTTAAAAATTTTAAAGAACGTAATGATCAAAGTTTGTTAAAAATATTAAACTTTAAGTGTGCATTTTTGATTGCTCGAAATATTGGTTAAATTATAAAGTTTAAAATTTTCCTTACCAATTCCACAGATTCAGTCATTTTGGGGGATGACATTGTTAAAATTCTGATGACGTTTGGAGATGCTGAGGAAAACAGAATCTATAATTGTTAGAACATAAATTAAAATAAAATATTATTATACAACCTTTGAAAACTAAAATGATATACATTTTTTTTTATATTCAGTGTATAATATTTAATTTTATGACAAATTATATAAAAATAGTAAATACTTTTTTACTCATCATACAAATATTGACAATGTAAATAAAAATGTAGAATGCAAAATAATATTATGATTCACACCTCAGTCAAGTGACAAAATGACTAAGATTGTTTTCAATTCAGGAATATAAAAAACTGAAAAAAAACAATATATAATACATTGACTGATCGTAATTTCAACACCAGCATTTATATCATATTATAATATAGTATATTGTATTCATTATATTAAAAATGCAAAATATAAAAAGTCACTAAATATTTATAATATTCACATGTACCGTCAATACCCCTATTATCATACAGGAGAGGGTAATATCATACAATTGACTATAAATGTTTAGCATTTAATTTAAATACCGTCCCGTTAACTCAAAGGTCTGAAACTTTGACCATAATAAATTTGATGTGTGAAGTTTATAATAATATAGTTTTTAATAGGATCATCTTTGTAGTTAGTTTTAAATTAGTGATTGCAGAAAAACAGTATAAAAAAGGTACAATTTTTTACATAAAAAAGTGACTCAGAAATCACATTCAACTTTTATTAAACTCGGCCAAAACTTGTACTCAGATAAAATAAGCGATTATGATTTAGGTGGTAACTGGAATTTTGCAATTTTGTTTGCATTTAATTTTGTACAAGCATTTAAATGTATGTATGCGCATGTGTTCTTATGGGCTATTATTATGAGCATTTCCACTCTCTCACCAAGTAAATTTCATTACTATATAATTTAAATACGTTTTATTTAGATAAAAATAGTTATTTTCTTTACTTTTTAAGTATGTTCATTTAAAACTATAAAATCAAAAATACAAAAAATCATTAGATTTTAAAAAATGAAAATTATTAAGCTTTTGAGGTAACTGCGGTGCTGTGAATTGTACTAATTGCATAAAGTTATTAACAAAAAGTCACTTGAAAAAACTTTTAACTGTCAATAATAAAACTTTAAAAACCCATATTCAATTATATTTTATTGTTTAAAAAGTGAACTTGTCTAAAAAAAAGTTAATGTCAATTAATTTTATTGTTTTTAATTACGATCGAGTCCTTAAATATAATAAATGATACCGTAAAATATTTAATGTTTTTATATAAGTTGTTTTCTGCCGATTACTAACTGATATTTAGTAGTTGTTGTTCATTTTCTAGAGGTGTATGATATTAGACGACATTATATTTAATTGTCGTGTCAATTTTCATCTCCTGTAAACGATTTTTTTTGGTGATAATACTTTAAACAACTTGCAAAAAGTTTATGCAAAGTTTCAGTGCTTGAGGTTTGGTAGTTACTGAATAATTTAAGAAACAATTCGGAAATTCTGGTCAAGTGTATGATAATAGGGGTATGCATATGTACTTCAAAATTATCATGATTAGAATAAAAAAAATAGAATCAATCAATTGGTTCTTTTTTATCCAAATAATGAAAATGTTACTAAATATTTAGGATAGAATAATATTATACTTACCAGATCCAATATAAAAATCCAAAAATTATAGATGGTTCACAAATAAATCAATCCTCAATATGTGCAGTTATTATTATTTTGGGTTGTAGTTTTGTTATACTAGTATTTATATATACAAAATGACCAATAGTTTAATAATTATTTATTAAATATCACAAAATTCCACGACAAACTGTTTACTCATAGAATATGTTGTTTTTTATAGAAAATAACTAAACATCAACAATATTCAATATTGCATTGAGTCACTTTATATTTAGTTTTGCGTTATTATTATTATTATTATTACTATTGAACTAAAAAACACTTTACACTTTGCAAAGTAGTAGTAGTAGTACTTTGTTTTTGTTCTTGCTATACTCTTTCTTCAGTTAACTTTAGTATCGTCCTATGTAAAAACTATTTTATAGATTTAATAATTGGGGATGATTTCAAAAACTTTTTGAAACTTCAATAATAGTTTTGAATAGAGCACTTCTGAAACTAATAGATTCGGATTGTACGAATAATAATGATAATAGTTTCCTCAAAGAAGCAAAAATCAATTAAAAAACCGGCCCAATTTGTAGGAGATGCACAGAAGGAGTAGATTACAACTGATGAATTTTCGAAAGATTACAATGAAAAGTAGAATCTATAATGGATAGAACATAAAATAAAATATTATTGTAAAACCTTTGAAAACTAAAATGATATTTTTTTATACTCGTTGTATAATATTTACTTTTATGACAAATTATATACACATAGTAAATACTTTTTTACTCATCATACAAATATTCACCATGTAAATAGAAATGTAGAATGCAAAATAATATTATGATTCATACCTTATGAAAAAATGACGAAATGACTAAAATTCTTTCCAGTTCAGGAATGCGGAAACTGTACCATCAAAATGAATAAGGTGTCACAAAACTGTAAAAAAACAATATTATTATATAATACATTGACTGATTGTAATTTGAATAGCGGTATTTATTTTATATTATAATATCATAGTATATCGTATATTATATTAAAAATGCGAAATACAAAATGTCACTAAATATTAAGGATACAATAATATAATAATTACCAGTTGGTCTCCAATATAAAAATCCAAAAATTATAGATGGTTCAGAAATGATAATCAATCCTCACAGTATGTTCATTTATTATTATTCTTTATATCAACTTGACACACTTGAAAACTTGAAGACACGTAGTTTTTTTACAATTTTATTTTGTTGATTATATGATGAATGAATGAATGAATCAATCAATCACTAGTATGTATAATAATATACAAACTGACCAATATTATTAATACTTATTTTCAAACATCACAAAATTTAACGTCAATTTTTTTTTTATCACTTTCTCTTCAAGATCAACTTTCATAAAAGATATATACACAGGTTTACTCACATAATATGTTGTTTTTTTTTATAAAACAAATCAACGTCAACAATATTCAATATTAAATTGATTCATTTTATTTATGCTTCTTCCACAAAAAAAAACACACTTTACACTTTGCAAAGTAGTAGTAGTACTAGTAGTATTTTCTTGTTTTTGATGATATACAGAGGAGTCTCCTTTTTCAGTAAACTTGAGTATCGTCCGGCGTAATTTTGTTAAGATAATAAAATGAGCCTTATTCACGTTCTCTCCGCTCAAAATTTTTTGAACTTTTACATACTTACTTACATATGT
>JAQGBI010001017.1:0-11629 GCA_034698325.1 Sminthurinus elegans | reverse complement strand
ATCAAAAGGGAAAAAGAGCTCGTCAATCGACAACTACAGAAATACATAAAATTCAAAGCCAAATGTCACAAGTCTTTATATTCAACAGCGCCGTCTAATTCACATTTGAATTTATTTTTGGATTGGCAAATATAATTGACAGAAATCGGGTTGACTGAGAAAAAGTCCAGAGAATCGGAAAAACAGAGCTTTGAAATGTTTTACTTGGACATTTTATTATTCGAATAATAAAAGGATAATTATTTACTCAAAATGATGAATGATGAATTTTATGAAATGCGTAAATGATCCACAAAATTCACGAGAATAATGGGAAAAATCCTTGGGATATTTTGACCCATTTCCAGTGATCTTAAATCTTAAGAGAAATTTGTTGAAATGTGGATGGTGGTTTTAGCATAAAATTTGCTGTTCTCATAGAAAAACAGTGCCGACCCTCAGAAAAAAATAGTATTATGGTGCATGATGAGATTTTGGTCGAATATCTCATTAAAATATCATGCGAATATCATTAGATTGGCACTGGGCCTCATTAAAATTTTACTAAAATCTCACTAAAATTATTGAAATTTTAAATGTGATGAGATTTCCATGGGAATCAATTAGATTCTTATCGAATTTTGATGGATTTTAATGAGATTTTCGACCAAGATCGCATTAGAATCTCACTAACTGTACCATTAGATATCATTAGATTCTCATCGAACACCATAACATTTTTTTATGAGGGGAATTTCACTTTTATCATATTCAAAAGATTATTTTTCACCTGATTCTTATTCAAAATAAACAAAGGCAAGCTTTCAAATTACTTTCTATCAACTTTCCTTTAAACACAAATAACTTAATCTGCTCCGTTCCGCTTCATTTGAACTGAGCTGACTCAACAATGAACTACAAATGTGAAATGTGCATTTGTGTGTGTGGAACTTGATGCATTTATAGTCCGCGACCCGGACATTTTTCCTTTTGGGCTTGATTATTCGAATTGATTTCTCAGGAGAAACAAGTAAATTTTTAGTTGAAAAATGCACAAATACTGTGAGTAATGGAAATAGAATTAAGAGCACAAATTTTGAAAGTTGAACAAAAAGAACAATTCATTTCTGTATGAAACGCTAAAAACATGTAATATTTTCAATTTTGTAAAGAAGCAAAAAAAATCATTCTCTTGCAAAAATGCAGAATACATAAAACAAAGCCCGCATTTTATTTCCACTTGCTTCCCTGGATTTAGTTTGGCTGAATTTTCCCATGGTGCATTGAGTTGCTCATAGTAAGTTTTCCCATTGTTCTTTTTTGCATTGAAATGTCTTGTGTGTAAAAATATGTACACGACATGACTATGTCAACTTGGTGATGAGGTTGAAATTTGTCCATTAGAAAATTGAACTTTTATTTCCATTTCCATTTCTCAGCAATTCCAGCATGTAAAATGTAAAATGTGAGTCTTATTTACTATTCAATGTTCATGTCTTAGTCTTTTCCTTTCATTCAAAATGCTTCAAGTTGATTCTCATCGTCTCTGGAGTGCCGAGTCTGGAGTCTCTCGTCTCAACTGTACACGTTTTATCTATTTACTTTGAACTTTGACTCTCCCAAGAGATTTTCCCTCTGTGAATCTCTCTTGAATGTTCAAGTGTATTTTTACTAGTAAATCTTGGATTTGGATTTTGGCTGTGTGTTGTCAATAGTTGAGAAGTCGAGAACAGAGTCGCGAGAGATAAGACGAGAAAAAATGAGTTATACATTAAACATTGAAAAGGATTCGCTGCATTGAAAAAACGTAAACAATTTACACACTGGAAATTTACATTCACAATCCAAAAGACTTGTGGATCTGGATAAATGTGATATTTCCATGCATTTTTTCGCAAATGCCCATATTTTTCTGTGTATGAGTAAACTGTTGTCCTCTGTCTAAGACTTTGAAAAAGATTCTTGCAATGCCTAAATGTTGATGAAAATGATGCTGAACTGACAACTGGACAGTTCTTTCCCAACTTAAAATCCAGTTCCGATTTCGGTTCTAATTTGAATTTGAATGGAAATGCTTTCCTTGGAAATTCGATTCCAGTTTCCGCCCTGTTGCAAAATGCAAAATAAAGTACAGTAAAATCGATTTAATTTAGCTCTGCATCATTTTACATTTATTTAACCTTTATTTTCCTTTATTTAGGTCTGCATTTTTTGTTGTTATTTCAACTCGAGCTTTATTTTCCAAATCTGTGGTCATCTTTTGAACATCTACTTTTGTTGAGAATTGAAGGGCTTCACGAGCTGAGTATTTTAGCAAAGGTTTAGGCAAAAATAAAATAAAACCATGGGAGCGAATTAAATTTTCAGGAATTGTGAACTATGAGGTTCTGCTTTGCTTTCTGATGTAAAAACTGGTAAAAAATGCTTAAATTAATATGCAAAAATGCGTATTGAAGTGTAAAATATTGTACGTGTAATTTAAGTTTTTGTCCAAGTATTTTTGTTTCTTTTTTCAAATGCTTATGTCTACTTACATGTCAATACGAATATCGTGATCTACGATGAGAATCAAAGGGACAAGTGTGGAACGTCTGCGGCTATTTCAATTCCAGCGTGTAGAGTGTAAAAAGTAGAGATTTTTGCACTGTGCATGTTCAATTTCATCTTTGTAATACGAAAATGGTCAAGTTTATACGAGAGAAAAGTTACTATAAGACATGCTCTGACTGTCATTTATGCATGACACTTTTAAAATAATTATGCACTCGCGTACGAGGGGAAAGAGAGAAAACGAGAAGAACAGCTTCAAAACATGCACAAATGACACACAGGAAAATCCCACAATTTGCAACTCCCAACCATCAACACAAATAAAGATAAAAGATGGTCAAAAAGCATCAAAATAAGAAATGTGAATGGAGGCCATTCGTTGGAAATCCTGAACAATTAAAATATTCAATATCAAACACATTGGAGAATGAAGAATCACGTATAAAAGATCAACGCTTCTTCTCTTTTGCATTCTTCTCGCTTTTATACAACTGACAATTTTGGGAATTGTAAATTGTAAATGTAGAAGGATTTGCGGTTAAGAGATGACATGTCACGTTTATTAAAAATCAGAAATTGGGAATCGAGAATCCAGTGCCAGTGGAAACATGCAAAAATCAGCTGTTCATTGTCCGCATGCTAGCTCAAATGTACACGAAATTTAAATATACTCAAGATATAGTAATAATAATTTCCTTTGCACACGAGACTCGACACTCGAGTACTGTGAAATGCTCACTCTGATAATTCTTTCATTCCTCATTCATTGACTCAATCGCACGCAAGCAGTTTCACACTGAGCCTGAGATTAAGATTCAACTACACACAAATATTAAATATCTCCTCTTTCCTCCTTCACGTCATTTCATCTCTGTCGTCTTTAATGTAAAAAAGAAGGAGGAGGAGGATCAATAATCAGCCCACGTTGAACTATTTAAAAAACGGTTGTAGGGAAAAAACAACTCGTAATTCCAAAGAAATTTGAAGCTAAAAAGAAATAAAAACAAAGCAAAAAGTAAAATAAGGAAAAACTTCTCTCATATAAAAAAGACACAAACCACTCCGATTTTTAAATCCCAAATATAAATTTAAGTCTAATTTTATTTATCTCTTTTTAGCTGTTTGACTGTGACAAAATGTGGGGATTTGGATTACAATTCAAGTTCTTGTGGAGTCTTCTCCTCTTTTTGATCTACCTGGACAAGCTTGAGCTGACTCGAGCCTTCAACTCGAACTTCAACTCCGCTTTGGACTTGGACTGGATGCAGACGGGGAAACTCGGAATGGCCGAGGGTGGTCTCTGGCTCCGGCCCTCCTTCTGTCCAGATGGTTCCTTTGTCACCGGCTACCAAATGAAATATGGACAAGGAAACGCCACTGGAGAAATCACCGGACTCCGGCTCGTCTGCTCCGAATTGGACCAAAACTACAAATTACAGACCGTCGGACATCTCAGGGCAAATGGAGCTTCAATGTCGGATCAAGATTCACCCCGAGTCAGTGCAAATCGACAGGCCGTTGGATTTTCCATGGCTCGCTGGACGGATTCTCAAGACTTTGAATTTGTGGGTGGACGGCGGTTGAAATTCTACGGAGAGGACGGAAGTGAAAAATACCGGTTCAAATTCCCAAGGAGGGCAAATTCCACACTTTTGGTCAGTTTGGGATGTCCGGAGAATTGGGCGGTCTGCGGGGTGCAGGCGAGAGAAACGGAAGCTTATGAAACCGACGCGGAAGAGAGCGAACCAACTTTAATTTTGACTCAACTCCGCTTCAAGTGCTGCTACTACTGCATCCCGCAAGAGAGGCGAGTCATCCTGGACGACTACACAAATCCCGGCTCAACCGACTACACTCGAACGATTCGACGGACAGTTGGAACTCAATTTGACCGTCGAAGATCAACCTCTGGATCCGATTCCGAGGGCACGGACTGGACAAAAGAGACCCAAAACACCAATTCCAAAAATATCGGCATTTCTACAAGTGAAAATGTGGGGACGACGAACAGCTCAGGCAGTGGACAAACTGACTCCCAGGGATGGAACACCGGAGAAGAACTGAGGATTTCAACGAGTAATCAAAAAGGCGAGACTTCTCAAGTCTTGGATGCAACATCAACAAGTGAAAGCGAAAGCCGCTCCGTTGGAAGGAGCAAGTCACAGACTGACAGCAACCACTGGAGCAAAACCAATGGAAAGAGCTCAAGTCACACGGTTGATGCTAGTGTAGAAGCTAAAGCTACCACTGGAATTAATGCTTTTATAGCAAAAGCGGATGTGGCTGTGACTGCAAGAAGTGGATACAGTTACAACACGGCTCAACATCAAGACTATACAGAGGGTGGAAGTGAAACCACTGATGTCCGGGAAGAAGAAAACAATGAGCACACCTCAGGGAGCGGAACAAACAGAGAAGTGTCCACAGGAACTTCAATCACGGACTCAACCACCAAGGACAATTCCACAAGCAGAGGAGAAAGCGGCGGCACAAGTTCAAACAAGGAAGAGAGTCGACAAGCTTCCATCCAAAAGGCCAAGGAACGATCCATTCAAGAAGGAGCTCAGGTAAATTTGGCATTTCCCATTTTAATTTGCCGTCTCTGTTGCACATGGCACATTTACCCTTTTATCATTCCTTCTTTCCAACAGTCCTTATAAAACATTCGATTCTTTTAAAATACATTTATTTTCAGGCCATGTTCACACAACGAAAGGCTGGTCAAACAACCTGGGAGTTCAACTGGGACCAGACTGACATTTCCATGTGGCGAGAGGAGCGGGAAGACACCTACTCCTTCACATGCGAAGCCATGCAACGGTGCAAAATTGAACAAGTCTACGGAACATGCGGAGCCCTCCGATTCGGCACCACTAAAATTGAAAAAAAAATCGAAATACTCAAATATGGAATGTACGGGGGAAGTCCAGAACCGGAACCGGAAGTGGAGCCAGAAGACTCAAACAAGACAAAGGGATTCCAGTGGGACATTAAAATTCCTGGAGAAACGTGGGTCGTGGTCAAGGACTTTTCTCACTGGGAGCCGAGCGGTCACTGGGAGAACGTTCAAATTTGTCCGCCCGAAACCATCGTCACAGGTCACAGTTTCAAAACTGTTCTCCGAGCTGGTTTCACCGGGATCACTCTCTACTGCAGTGGGAAATACGGACCGGATGAGGGAGAAAAGGAGCACAATTCAACCAATCTCAACGTTCTGCGGATAAGTTCTGGGGATGGAGCGGAAAGAAATAGAACTAGAGGACACTGGGGTTTTAACAAGAGAGGAACCCGCTCCAACTTTGCGGAAGGATACAGTTTCGTCCGGCGGGAGATGAATGGACGTCGTTGGACGGGCAATCAAGAGATCATTTATCACAACATCCCACTCATGAACATTCCTTTTTCCTTTGCTGTAAATTCCACTCCAGTTGCCACTAAATGCCCCCAGGATCACGCCATCTGTGGATTAACCGCCATGATGGACAAATTCGGAAGAGGTAAGATGATCTTGATCTTTTTTTACTTTTTTACAAAAGGTTTAGTAGCTATTACTGGCCGATACCCGCCATTATGTAGCGGTAAATTTCACTATATTTTTAGGGAGGAAATTTTATTGATAAAAATAATTAAACACTACGACATAGTTCCTATGCGTGGAAGCAAAGGGGGGTTGACCGGGTATTAGGGAGGTTGGGAATAAAACGTTTCTACGGGAGAAAGTATAGGGAGAAAGCATATAGACTTTTAATGGGAGGAAGCATTGGCCAGCCGTGGTTTACTCCATTAAGTTTAAATTTAACCTCCGACCTTTCCTTGGACCAAAACTCCTCTTTTAGAAAAGTATATGACCATTTTTTCAATCAACTTTAAGGAGCCAAAATCCATTTTAAAAACCCGGATTTCCTAATATTTTCAGGGATTTTGACTGCATTTGGATTCAAGTGTTGTCATCACTGCATCCCCGAAGAGAAATGGGTCACGGTTCACGACTACACCAACAGAGGAGCGTCAGAGGAGAGGAAGGAAGTCACAACCACCGTCGGCCTCACTCGAAGTCACACCAACACGGCATCAAACTCTGTGAATTCTGGGAGTACAATTGATTCAGCGGGTCTTCACAAGGGATTTTCCGCCCGATTTGGAAAATCCAGCTCAACCGGATTTGACTGGATCAACACTAAAACCGCCATCTGGAGCTCCGAAACAAGCGTGAAGGAAACATACACATGTGAGCCGTACAGTTCGTGTCAGTACCGAAGACTCGTGGGTCAATGTGGAAAAATTCGTGTCCCCGTGGATAAATTTGAAAAGATTTCGAATCCACTTCCAGGTCCAACTTCAACTCCACGCTCCGTTGAGACGCTCAACTCGGAAACAACAACAATGCCCTCAGAATCTCTAGGACCACGACAGCCTCGTGTTTATCCGAACCAATACAATTTAGAGGATGAGCTCACTCCTGTTCAACTCGTCAAAAACAAAGAAATTTGGATAGAGGCCCAAAACATTCAAAATTCGGGGCAAAACAGCAACAACATTTGGGGTAAAAGTGAATCCTGTCCTTTGGGCTCTTTTGTCACTGGTTACAGATTCAAGAAATTGGGTGGAGAGGACGAAAACACAAAAGGGCTTCTCACTGGACTTGAGCTGGAATGTTCTAGATGGGACTCCCAGGGAAACTTCCAAAAGGTCAAAATGATTCAAGGTGGTCAAAGTTCAGGTCACCCTGGGCAATCAGGTTCCTCATCTGATGTAGATCAAGACCGAATTCAAACTGGAAAACCAGCAGTCGGCTTCCACTTGTTCCTTTATCAGTGGTTTGATAAGGATGAGCAACTTGCTGGACAGGACACAACAGGGCATTCCCTGATTTTTGACCGCTGGTCAATCCCCGAACCGCCCGTTTTCACAAATCCGGACTATGAAATGAAAGTGTTCCTAGAAAAAATCGTGTGCCCGACCGACTACGTCATCTGTGGAGTGCAGACGAGGACAGATCGCGGTACAGGTAAAATTTTATCTTAATATAGTTTTTAGAAATTTTTAAGTCATCCCCGAATTTGACCTGTTTCTACAACCTACAATTCAAAATGTGGTATTTTTTGAACATTCTTTTGGTGCAGGTGTTTTGACTGACGTCCGGTTCCGGTGCTGCTACCACTGCGAGCCCTCTGAAGAGGAAGAGGTACTGGACAACCAAGAAAATCCAACAGATGAAACCGTGAAACACACAATTCCACTTGTGGCGGTGGGTGCGGTTGTAGAAGTGACCAATCCACTTGTAGAGAGCAGCACTCCCAACACCTTTACGCTCACCAGGGGATTTTCCGACTACCGCTACATCCGAGAAATGTTCTCTCACCGCCTCCCGAAAACACCAAAAAGACCCGGACAACCAAAAGTGGACTGGAAATCCCAGTCAATGAGCCTGTGGACGAGGGAGCTTGAAATCAAAGAAAAGGTCTACTTCTGTAAACCTCAGCACACTTGTGTGGTCCATCAGGTCGTGGGCATCTGCGGTGACCTCCGAATCCCAACTTCCTTCACTTCGACTCAGTATTCGCCCATAGGGGAAGAGGCAGATCGTTGAAGACTGGAAACTGCAAAGATGTGTCAAAGCCAACGCCAACGCCAAAGATAAAGAAGAAAGAAGAAAGAGGCCATTTTATTGTTAGTTAAATTAATCAGAATCTGTAATTATTTTACTCAGTTAATTATTTTAGAAATTCCAATGAAAATTCCCATGAAAATCCTTCCCGCTGCAAGTCTAGAAACATTTGTTGCACTTGGATATTTTGGACATTTGCACATCATTTAAATGAAATAAACATAAACATTCTGTATTTGAATTCAAGTGGGATGTTTACTGCGAGTGTCTTTAATTTATTCACATGGGCTTTTTCATTCCAACTTGCAAGTAATGAGTAATCAGCTGGTGATTATTTATCTTTTTTTCTCCAGTATAATGCGTAACCGTATTTGGATTTTATCAATAAAAAACAAGGGGGACATTTTCATGAGAAATACATTTGAATATTTCAAGTCCCTTTAATTTTTGAATAAATTCAACGTGCAGAAATTTGACGGATGACGGATGACGTCAAAATAAAAATGCTCGAGGGGAATGTTCATAAACTGTAGTTAAAATTGTTTATGCTATGAAATGCGAATGGTGTTTATTTATTTTTGCATTTAAGAGTATCTGAAATTCCTCAACCATCACCCACTTATCCGCTGTCACTTGTCTGTACTTTTTGTAGACACACTGAAGAGCCAAGCTTCAAGAGTATCAAGCTGAGTATTTTAATTCAAAAGGGAAATTGAAATAATACCAAAAACAAATGAATACTGAAAACAAAGGGGTCAAAAATATGCCAGAATTTGTATTGAAATGGAAAAATGTTTTAGGTGTAATTTTCATTTATTTGTCAAAGTATTTTATTTATTTGGATAAATTATTCATGTCTGTGCATTGTAAATTGTACGTACAAGACGCATCACACATGCAGTTATCCACGCTATTCATCAACGGAAAAGGAGTCGCAGGTCTGTGGCTGTTTTAGTTGAGGCGTGTAAACAGCTGTGCTCGTTTTTTGAGAGCGGACAAGAAGTACTTTTTAGTCTGGACTGAGAGAGAGAACGATAGACGAGAGACAGAATCAGAGAGAGAGAGAGGGAGAGATAAATGACGAAATGAAGGAATGGAAAATACGCTGCTCTTTTCCTTGTAAATGTGGACGTTGAGAGGCTGAAGAGTGAGATACAAGTTGAAAATGTGTGTGTACTTTTTTCCTCCATGCACAATGATGAATTTTGAAGTTGGTGTGGCCAAAATTCCATTCCAATGACAAAAGTTGGTCCTGTAATTCTACAATTTCAAAAATGACCTTGTTTTCAGGAGAGCTGAATTCCAGAATTAAATAAATATTTTAAAATTACGCCATTTTTGACCTCTTTTCCATGGATTCCAGATTCCATATTTTGGCCACGAGGTATAAAAATCGACCAGTGTGCATTTAATTCTGCTCTCTTTCTTTTGCGTAGTGTCTTTCTTCCACAATTTCTGTGTGATTTCAGCATCAAGAGAAAAAACAGAGTTTGTCCGTCGTCAATCCACAACTCAATCAAAGTCAAAGGTCAACAGCGTTGTCCATTTTACAATTTACATCCACATTCATTTTTGGATTGGATATTCTGGCTCATTTGCTGTTCTACGTAAAAAACGTCCAACTCTATCTATCTCTATCTCTTTTCCTCTTCATTTGAACTGAGCTCATGAACAAAAATGATGAATGAAAATGAACATGTGTGCGTGTGTATTTTGTGCTTGAAATATTTACGATGCAAAATCCAAAACAGTAATATTGTGCATGAATTTATTCACATTTGCTCATTTTGATTTCTCGTGGGAAAAGATTTGAGTTTTGAGTTGACAAATGAATATTTAAACGTTGCTAATGATGAAGAAAAAAGATTAAGAGTACAAGTGCTGTAAAAACAAAGAAAGATGAACAATTCACTCCCTTGCGCATAAAGTACTAGAAATTTTAAATAGTTTTAAGAAAAAGAAACAAAATTAATTTTCATGTGCAAAACATAAAGAAGTGAGGATTTTATTTCCTTTCGTTTCCCTTGACCTGGTTTGGGTTGGCTGGATTTTCACATATTGATTTTACACATTTATTTTCTTTTGCTTTGAAATCCCTTCTGATGAAAAATACACAGTGTGAGGATGTCCAGTTGATGGCGATGATGATGATGAAAACGGGGTCAAGATTTGACCTGTAAGATCTACATTTCTATTTCTATTTCTCAGTAAATCCAATTCAATTCATTTGCAAGTGGCAGCATGTAAAATGTAGAATGCAAAATGTGAATATTATTGCTCTCTTATTTTTTGTCCATTCATTAAAAATGCTTCAAGATTAATCGCATCGAGTCTCAACTGTACACATTTTGTTTATTTATTCTACACTTTGACTATTCAAAGAGATTTTTCCTCTGTGAATCTCTGTTGAAAGTTCAAGTGTATTTTGTATTTTTACTAGTCAATTGCGACGTTTGTACTGTCCACAACCACAACCCAGAATTGAGAGAGATAAGACGAGGAAAAATGAGTGTAATATTATTCACATCGCAATCAAACATTGACCATGATTTGCTCCACTAAAAATCCACATCTCATTGACACAGTAAAAGTTCAAGTTCCCAATGCAAAATGCAAAATGCAACAGACGCCTGCTAAATAAATGACAAGAAATAAGAAATATTTATATATTTTTAACCTCGTTCATCCTTCATCGACTGCCGAGATTTCTGCTTCTTTTCCTCTGTAAATTAATCTCAACGTTTTTGGGGTACTTTTTTGTGGGTAAAATCCAAATGCAGTTTATGAAAACACACGTTTTAAATTGCGTCAGCATTTAATGATGATTCGCTCCACAAAAAAACACAGCAAATTCACAATTTAAATGTTCAATGACAATTTCTTTCGAGGAGTAATTCTTAGCCTCACAACTCACAACGGAATTGGCCATGGCTTTTTACCTCGTTACAAAAGTAAAGAGCGTAAAAAGAGCCGTAGAGCCAACTAAAAGTTTTCCTGGCCCATTTTAATGGTCATTTTCATTGTCATTTAATTACCAAAAGATGTCTTTTTGTTTTCATTCTAGTTTTAATTCCCTGTGGCGTTTTTCATTCTCATTCTTTTATTTTTTCTATTTTAAACGGCGATGGAGAACGAAAATGCATGTAAAACGTAAAATATTCAACATTTATGATTTGAGCTGATGATCAAAATATTAACCGTGAAATTTATGACTTGTCTTCTTTTTTTCAATGTGAATTCATCTGCGATTTGAACAATAAAAAATACATTTTTTAAATTGGTCCATTTTCCATTTTCCATTCACACGCATTGAGATTAAAATTAAAGTTGAAGTTCATCTCGTGAATTATCAAATATCAAGAGAACGAGTGAAGAAGGACAAACGGCGAATGATTGATAAGAAATAAGAAATGAATGACTTTATTTACAGCGAGTTTCTTGGAAATGGACAAATTCTCTCTTCTCCATTCTCAAATGAAAAGACGGAGTCAC
>JAQGBI010001016.1:0-11635 GCA_034698325.1 Sminthurinus elegans | reverse complement strand
CCTAGCTCATTCTACGTAGTTTTTGACGCTGATTCCGAATATCAACATCATTTTCTTGAATGGGCCTTTGTTTTTGATCAAAATTAAAATAAAGTTGGAGAAAAGATGCTCAAAACTTTTTTAAAAGTTTAAACGGCGTCCAAATTGCTCAAGTTCTCAATGAAAAATGAGTTTTTCAAATTGTTCAGTATTTCAAAAGGCCCATTCAAGAAAATGATGTTGATGTTCGGAATCAGCGTCAAAAACTACGTCGAATGAGCTAGGTCTCGTTTCTTAACTCGAGCTACACCCCGTGAGTGTCCATTGTGAGTACATTTTGTATGCCTCATGCTATGTTTTGAAAAATCTACTTACTCAACTCAAGTCTCAAAAATTCGACATGAACAGGAGTATGAGTGTGAATGGTCAAAATCAGAGTAGCCGTGATCTGGAGACAGATTTTCTCAAGATAAGAAAACAGAAAAAGGAGTGGATGAAGAGGAAAATGACCTCTCTTCGACCTCTCAGGGTCAAAGTTATGAATTTGTACTACATCAAGCGGAGCACTTGCCTCTTCTTCCTCGGGATCACTTTTAGCACCACTATGAATTTTATACTCATGGATTTCTGAGTCGGAGCTTGGAATGAGTACAAAAGTCACAAGTAATAAAGCATACAAAATGTAATTGTATAATCGGCAGGGCCGTGGACTCCTTTCTACAGTCCACAATATACAGTACACAGCCTTGCAAGTAAAAACCAATAATATGACAAATAAAATATATACAATATAAGTGATTTCATAAATTGAAACGTGGTGTCATTTGTCCAGTGTTCATGTCATAATATCCCATATGGTTTTTTTTCTTTCAAAACTGAAAAAAACATTTGCACAGCTTTTTGTTCCCGTGTGCTTTTATTAAAAATGGTTTTTGATGTATTTTTAGTTTTTATGACTTGGCTAAAACATGTCTTGAGTTTTGAGTTTACAAATTTAATTCCTTTTAATTATTGTCGACCCTCGGCACATTCACTCGGACAACGACATGACGCAGTATCCTTACTGCTGAGTTTGGTTGTGTTTCTCTGTCCACCTTCAATGCCAGGCGGTGGAGGAGGGATCATAGATTGCTCTAAAGTAGTGAGGTCAAATAGGAAGTAAACGAGTCGACTGATTA
The DNA here is from genome assembly GCA_034698325.1 of Sminthurinus elegans. NCBI lineage: Eukaryota > Metazoa > Arthropoda > Collembola > Symphypleona > Katiannidae > Sminthurinus > Sminthurinus elegans. Next base: position 10,478 of record JAQGBI010001016.1, on the reverse strand, counting down.
TGATAGATAATGGTTCACTGTACACGAAATCCGCATAGTTGGAATTAAAGACCAACAAGTTTGCTTTATAAATCTGTGTTCCAAGCTTTGCAACTGTTTTCTCTGCATCCTGCTCCCATTTTCAAAGTTGGTGTTTCCAAATAGTTGTTGTTAAAAACCCGATGGGACCGATGACAAAAGTGCATCCGCAAACAAAGACCAAATTTAAAGATAATAAATAATAAAAAATACTGATAATAATTGCAGTAGCTATTTTAAATTTGAAAATACACAATAATTGTATTATTTGTGATAAAATAGCCGTCGCTCACGATCTAACACTTTTTACTATATCGGTGTACTTGACGCCAAGGACTATCTACTATCTATAATCTATACCATCTATCCTGAATCATGAATATGTCAAAGTTCATATAGGTTGACTGGAAGTAAAAAAAAAGGGATGAAGTTTAAATTGTAATACATGGATGGCGGGAAACTTGTAATCGTGAGCGACGGGGGTTTTAGATCACAAAGACACATATACAGTAAATGTACAAAATATATATTATATTAATTATATTATATTATTTACGACTTGCCTTTTGATCAATGAGATTATCAGCCTGTCCATATATATTTATAAAAGGAATAATGACACGAAAAAGACTGTATTTGAATGGAGTGGTTTGATTGTATCTGAAAAAGGAAGGAAACCAAAATTAACAGAGTATAATGTATTATATATAATATAATATGCAATCATTTCTCATCTCATTCCACGATAAAAAATGGGTCATTCGTATATTCGTCATTCCTAAAATCTTTCCACCTTTGAAAATTCTTAATCGGTCCATAGTCAAACTCCCTAAAGTAGTCTGCATCGAGTAGCTGAAGGACGTGGATGAGTGTCTTCATTGAGGTTGAGCTGGGAGAGTGAGCCAAAATTACAGGGACTGTCTCCTTTCTGATTTGACTACTGCCATCTGGGAGAAATGTAAAGATTTCAGGACCACAAAGTCCTCGCCCGTACTGTTTAACTGTACATAATTCAGGTGCGGCTCCATAGAGATAATCTTTGATCGCAGTGAAGGACACTGGACCGTCCTTTGGAAACGTTTGCTAGAATTTAAAAATTAAATGCGGCAACGTTTAAAATTCCAAATTCAAAGCTCATCAAAAAGACAAACTAAAGTTAAATCCAAAATAATATAATATAATATTATTGCATAAATTATTGTTGTATTTTTCCCGTACATAGTGTTTAATCAGTGGAATGAGGTTCCTCAAGGTTGACCTGGATTTAGACATGAAAGCCATTGGTCCTAAGCTAAAAGCAGCTTTGATATATCCATTGTAATCAGGATTTTGGCTCAGACAGACGTATAACCTATGTACGAACATAAAATAACAAAATGTGCAAAATATTTATTTTCATCTTGTATTCATCTAACCCTTACTCTCCAATTTTATGTACTCATCTACTGTAAAAATTACAACATTTTTGTAGGCACACTACAGTCAAGAGTAGTCTTTTTATCAAAATTTAGAAAATACTAAAAAATCTTACAGTGTAGTTCCAAGACCATGGCCAACTATTAAAACAGCATAGAAATTGACATACTAAAATATTGCTTACTACATATTTAACATTTACAAAGAGTATATAATATTATGTACGGTGTGGGTATTTTGGATTTTGGATTGTAAATAAAAACTAAGAAAACTCTTGTATATATTTTCAAATACTGTAGTAGAGGCCTTTTTGCCGACGTCCAGTGTCCAAGATTGTTGGTTTAGTCGTCCGTTTAATGAACTCTAAATAAAAAAGTCATAATTGACGAATAAACCACACTCATGGATTTTATTATCAACTTCTGTAAATTGCCAATGAGTCATGTAAAATCTTTCAAAAAGGTGTTCGTAGTTTTATTGCTTTTACATTTACTTTTAACTCACCAAAAACCTTTTAGTAAAACATTTCGACAGAAAAGTTTCCGCAGAAAAGACGGATAAAATAAAATAATAATTATCAAAGAAAGATTAAAACATCAAATACATTACCACTTTCTAAAGCTTATAGGTTTAATATTATGTAGAACAAAATTCTATTATCTTTTTGACCAATTGACCTTCTTCATTATGGATCAATAAATTATGACTGCTATGACTTACCGCCTGAAAACCAAAAAATAAAATAAAATAAATAACAAATTCACTTACACCTCTCTTTCCCAATCCCCACATTGGGGTACAGAGGTACCTCAATGTCTGAAAAACATATTATATGGATCATGTTCCAGCAAAAATTTTGCTGTTGCTGATCTATAAAACTACAAACTACACACAATAGAATGTAATAGCATGTTGTACCATATATTTCTTAAATAAAGTACCGGTAAATCGTAGTTTCCCATTTCGTGAAAGCTGAAATTCCAGTACCTGGGATCGTAGGTGTTGAAAAACTCGTGACTCTTGGAGTACTCGTTCCCTTGTGCAAGTGGAATAATAAAAAGATCAAAAATCTTGAACTTTATTTTTCATGCTCAATTCAAAAACAACTGTCAAAATGTAGTGACCAAAGGCACAAGCATGTTTTTTCACGCGTGTACCATGTTCATTGTTCACTGTTTACAAATGAACTACATGTTGAGCTGGAAGCTGATAAATGAACAAGGATAAAAATTATACCGTTTAGCCGTGCACTAACCTCTCGAGTTGGACAGCCACACATCATGTCCATAAAGGGCCAAGCTTATAGCTGTGAAACACGAACAGCATCAATCGTTAAAAAACTTGATTTTTAACATGACTTTACAAGATATAGTACATTCTTAATTCTTATCCATACAAGATGTACAATATATTATTATGACACAACAACCAGAATTAGAGGTTACAAGGTTTATTTTCAAAATCTCGTTTATCTATTTTGTCCATAGTCAAATATTCCTTGTTTACGTAAAGAGTAATCCGGATCAAGAAGAAGGAAATCATCGGAAGTTCCCATGAGCCCATGCTGGAAAAGTATTGGGAACGTGCTTGCATTCACCCCACATCTTCTATTTATTATTCGAAACAGGGTGAGTACGTAGTTGTCCTTGGTTTTTATATGATGTCGATGTACTTGAAGCCCTGGATCAGCATTCCTAACCAGCTCCGGCTAAAGTAATTATCCGGGATAAAAAAGAGTTACACTTTTCAATACTCTTTGTAATCACAAAGATAACAAAAAGTGGATGGTCTAGAACACAGTGTTTGAATTTTGAAGTAGGAAATTGGCCATTGATTTAGTATTAAGTTGTGACAACAGTTTTTCTTACAGTTTTCCCCGTGATCCTATTCTCCTCCTCGCTGTCACCCCGCTTCCTTCTCTGATATATAGGTCCAAAATCCCCCGAAAAAAAGAAACTTCTGGATTCCTTTCCGTCACGGTAACTCTGATATTTGAATTCAAATTCAGTGTCGTTTACAAGGATCTTGGGCTTCATATTTTGCCGCTCCTTTTCTGGCCACGGGTTTTGTTCCTGGGGTTCCTGCTCCTCTGCCAACGTCAACGTCAACTTCATGGGGTGAAGGAAGCACAGGGAAATAACAGCCACTTTCCATGCTCTGACACTCAGTAGAGGGGAGGGAAATGCTCGGTTGGAAGTATGCCCGTTTGAAACGGATGTTGACTTTAATTTTGAACAGCCAAGGCCAATGTCGTTTTTATTTGAATAGAAACTCATCCTGTTTTGCCTCTTGTACTACAATTTGGATCAAACATGAATGCTTCACCTACTGAACATCTAACAGTTGAGCCTTTTTGCTAGAAGCAAAAATATTACGTTATACATTATACACATGAGCAAATACAGCTTGGCCACATACAATATAAAAACATGTACGATATAAAAAACATGAAACAACTACCAAAGACAAAGGGCTCATGAATATGAATGTGAATATGAATACCAACATTAGTAATAATCTGCAGCATCTGGACAAGTCATTAACCCAGAGTGATGGACGTATTGAGCGTTGAGTAGCTAAAGGCTCCCAAGTTTCAAAAGTAAAAGGAAGGTGATTATAAATCCAAAATCTGTAGTCTTTCAATAATTACAGCTCCAAGCTCCAAAGAAATATTGTTCCAATCTTGTACTTTTTGTGTACTTTTTCTTTTAGTTGGCACGGACCATGCATACATCCTCCTCCTCTTCACGAAGTTTTGGAGTCCTACTTGTATTATCATTAGTAGTAGTAATCGTAGTGTCAGATTTCATAGGTGATTTGGATCTCAGGCAGCAAAACTGTCCGCCTACTCCAACTATAGCGGATGTGAAAAAGTACAAACCGAGGCGTAAACGAGGAATGGGTGATTCGGTGAGAAAGATGACTCTGGAGTTTCCATTTTTTACTAAATTTTATAATGTCAAGTTTGTAATTTAGCATAAGTGTAATAACGTAATATATTATGTAATATAATAGTATAATATTATTATACTTATGGTATAATATGTTATCTTGTTTTGGATTCAAAATCTTTCTCATGGTTCAAAACTTGATGAAATATAAAATATAATAGAGAGGACCAAGCTGCGGTGGAACGTGTAAAAATTACACGTGTGACTCTTGGAATTTCATGGCTTGTACTTGCAACGGTGACGGTCGTCCTGGATTTAAATCGAAAGAACAAGACTGTTTAAAGCGATGTGAATGCCTTCCTTTTATAGCTATTAGTAATAATCATGTATAATATATTATAATATACCATGCATCGTGCAAACTACAAACAGCTTTAGTACGGCTTATTTACAAAGCAATAATTATTATTGATGATATTATTGATAACAAGGTGATGTTTCGACTTGATTTCATAGTACGTAAAACGAGAGAAATAAATGTCATGAAACAACAGCACCAGCAAGTGCACTGGTACACTGGCAATGTCATGTTATCATTATTTATTCATTTTTTTAAGTCGAAGGGTGATGTAAAATGTGTGTGGATATAATATTATATGGATACCTGCGGATTTTATAGAAAGTAGAAAGAACGTAGATTGGCAATGAACTTCATTCCGGGTTCGCAAAGAGGATATTGAACAAAAACATGGTAAATGACTAAGAGTAATTTAATAGGCTCATCACCGAAAAAACCTACAGTTGATATGCTAAAATACCGGAACACCGTACCATATACCATTCAAATTTTGAATATGAATGTAAATTCTGGGAAAACTGGTTTATTCCGGCGGCGAATTTGGGCGGAACAAACTGATTTTTTTAATAGTTTTGTTTTATTAATATCTCAAGTTCATGAGTCTTATGAAGCATAATCAATGTTACCAATGTCAATTGGTTTTCTCTTTCGATGACATGTTTTATTTATACATTGACATTCATTTGACTGAGCTGGCTGCACTCTATTTTCTTGTTCCTGTGGTGGATTGTCTACATCAAACTCCAAAAAGCTAAAAATCCTACTAGCAATGACAGGGCCAGCGGTTTTTCCCCAGATGAAATCAACGTGACTGTAGTCAAAAATCAGCGTGTTAAACTTGTCCCCTCCCGTCCCAAGATCTCCATTGCTCGTCTCAGAGTCCTTTTGAAATGTAGTTCATTAAATTTGACATTTGAATTTACTTTAGCATGATAAACGATTTAATTTATATTTTATATTGCACATTTTGCCCTTGATAAAAATGACAACAATGAAAAACCCTCACCTTGTAGTCAATGAGAATGTCCTGTTGCCCATACAGATTCAGTGTACGCACTGCCACGTTAAATAAATTGTACTTTGGTGGCACTGCACTCCTATAATGTCTGTAGTTTCCCAAGGTTCCGTAGTCAAACTGTGTGAAATACTTTGAACTCACGAGCTGGAGGAAATGAGCAATGGTTTTCTTGGACGTCGTATCCGGAAATCCACCCAAAACTCGATGAATGATGGTGTTATTCTTCTCAAGATAACTTGCTCCTTCCAAGAGAGCAACGAGGGCCAAACACACTTCGTCCGGGCTGAACGCTGGTATTTCAAAGGTGCAGGTTGAAGGACCAATTTTTTGAATAAGGTGTCCCACCTCAGACCAAAGGAACGGGCCGTCAAGTAGAACGTCTTGCTGTTAATATAAAATGTACAAAAATATAACATATTTTGACCGACGTGTCTTTTAAAGAAACAGTGTTTTCTGTAATACATACTCATATTATGTACATTATGTTTTAATACTACATAGTAATAAAAAAACTAAGAAATCCAAATTTTGCTGCCCTAAAAATTAGAAGAACACTAATAATAATTATTATCTGAAAATATTATGTACAAATTACATATAGTTTAGCGTAAGGTCTGAGAAACCGAAGAGGGGATGTAATGCTACTCAGATAACTACTGGGTGGCAGGGCGATCATGTTGGCAACCTTTGTGTTGTATTCTGGACGAAGGCTGAGACAAACATAGAACCTATGTTCGGATAAAAAAGAGACGACATCAATAAAGTATAATAATCAATTTTTGTTGCACAGTTTGCATGTATTATAAATTAAGGGCTAATATATTATGAGAGAAAGTAGAAAAAATGAATGATGCTGAATGCATGACAAGTTGTTTTCTGAACTTGCATTGTTGTGCCCATCTAAGAAAAAAATACAAAAACAATTCCAATTTATATTCTTTTATGTCATATTATGGAAACAAGAAACCATAAAAGGACAGTATAATATTATGTTGACCAAAAATAAGGAATAAAATACGTCAAAAAATATCAAATAATGCAAATGTTTTGAATTTTAGATTACCGAATGTCCAACATAATTTATTTGTCCACGTGTGTTTGTTTTCTTTGTCCTTTCTATAATGTAATCTAAAAAGTACAAGCAGGGACAGCTATACATGTTTTTTGTCCCTTTCACTTTGTATTTTGTATATGTTCAATTGGACATTGGACATCATGGAAAGTTTAAAAAGACTTTAGAGTAGAGGCAAGAGAGACTTGACGTACCAATAACCTTTTGAAAAATTCCGGAAGGAAAAAACCAGTTGTCATCAAAATCAGCAGATTTTTCAAAATTTAAATAACTTTACATAAATTTTACATACAAAACAGCTATAAAAATTACTGCACAAACAAACTTTTAGTACACATTGAATTTCTCCAAGGCACAGAACACAAAACTGTTGATTAAAAAGCTTACCGCCTGAAAGTAAAAAACAAATATTTTAAATCAACATGAGTGATGAGTAAATAGGAAATAGAAACTGTATGTTGTGTATCAGTAGAAAAAATGTGTGTTCACATTACCGGTAAATCATATTTTCCCATTTCGTGCCAGCTGGTTATGGAACATGCATTTTAAATTCAAAAGACAGAGACCATAAACACAAATCGTCAGGTATCAAGAGAAAAAGGCAAGTTGTATCATATTTGTAGTTTGTAGTAAACAGGATTTTTTGCCCATGAAAAACTGCTAAAACTACTCCTTACCTGAACTTCCAAAATCTAGGATCTTTATGAGAATAGCGCGTGTGCCACAAAGAATAACTAGTTCCTGTCCAATTCAATTGAATCCAAATTTAAAAAAACCTTTAATTATGTCCAGCTTATCTAACGTTTGACACTTTATGAACAAGACTACACATTTTACTCCTCACCCCTCGAATTCCTAAACAATACAATAAGATTTAGTTTAGTACCTTGTAAAAGTTTTACAAGAGAGGAGAGAGAATTCAATAAACAGTGAATTTTGATTTTCCCTCGCCCCTCTCGTCTCTCGTGAGCTTTTGCTTCAAAATACAACAAAATAGTACAATCCACTACCAATTACCAATACAAAATAAAATGTGCAATATCAACAACATTTAATATCAAATATCAAAGTAGTTTTAGATTTTAGACGAGTTTTACTAAAGACAAAACTCTACAGAAAAAAATGGTTCTTACCCAAGCCAGACATCATAGCCATATTTCGTCGCTGTGTACGCTTTTCAAAAGATGAGCAAATAGGATTAAAGATTAAAGTACATGAAAAAAATAGCAATTTTATATTTGATGGGAAAGCCATAAAAGAGAAGGACACACTAGAAAATATTATATTATGTATTTTAATTTTTGAATAAATCTCTCTACTCTGTAGAAAAACTTTTAGGAAATTCACGTACCAGGACCAGTGTCTCCATCTAGGACAAGCCAAGCTCTGGAACTATCCACCACTCCATGTTGAAAAAGTATAGGCGGTCTCCTTTTATCCAGACATTTCTGTTTAGGATTTCTTATGCGAAAGATGGTTAACACATAACCGTCCTCTGTTGTCACCTTATGAGCTTCCACTTTATAGCCAACGGCTTCTATTAGTTGTGGCTGAAGGAAAAAAGAAACAAAAGTTGAAAATAAAATAAAAACGATTTAAACTTTAAACCTAAAACAAAAATTGAGTTTGTTCCATGGTTTTTTTATTTTGAAACAGTGAACACTGAACACTCTCTACTCTCCAAGGATTAAGGATTTAATCTGAACGGAAAAGATGACTCGTATTCTTACAGTGTTAAGACGAGTGGCTTGTTTTTCAGTCAAAAAGTGTTCCCTATATGGCAGAGTGTTGTAGGGCTCCCCCAAGGCGATGGTTAAAGGATAACTATCTGTAATAGTACCATCTCTTTGAAATACTTGCTTCTTGGCCGTAATATTCCGATCCGCCCGCTCAGCATTATCCAAATCGTCCTGCCTCAGGAGCAGGGACAGGAAGCCCCTGGAAAACTTTTTCTCAATGTCTACATCTACAGCTCCATCTACATGTTGCACCTCAGACAAATTACGACTAGTCGCCCCGGACACAAATACCGGTACAAGAGACAAGGAAATAGACACAAAGAGACAAGCAGATAGGAATGACATTGTGGAAACCCGTCTGGATTTTGTCCTGGGAATTTCAACTACAACCACAAGTTTCGATTGTAAAGGAGATGGAATCATGGTGAATTTTTCAGCACTTTACCCGCAGTTTAGTACCGGAAGAGACGAGTGGAAATATGATGTATTCAGCTTTATCAAATCCCAGCTTGGCGCACTTGCAACTTGGAACATGAGCAAAGGAGATTTCAAATCACACAACATGTATCATGTATACATACGATATAGGGGCTAACAGAAAAACTTTTGTTTTCACCAAAGCTCAGCAAAATGACTATAATATTCACATGAAGGAGGGTTTTGGTATAATAAATTCAGTACTTTTTGCTTATAATTAATGCCGTAGTCAATTTTATCTCATCTTCATTCATCTGCAAATACGAATACAAATGCCGGTGGAGGTATATATTGTATATTTATAGTACGTTTGGGAATAGATAATTGCCTACATTGCCTTTCTCTCTCTCTCTCTCTCTGCATATTCAATGTCAATGACCAAGAGGAGCAAAAATGTGCAACTCGGAATTATGGGAATAAAAAATTACTTATATGAAAAACATGACTATGCATTATATCCTGCATTGTTTCTTTTCTAATTACCAATTACCAATTATTACAGCCCTTTTTTTGTGCATGATTCGTAATTTATATCAATGGATTTTGGTCAATGCATCTTTTGTAGTTTGTACCGTATTCATTAGTAATAGTAATATAATAATAATAATCATGTTACAGAAATACCTTTTTGGAAGTTGATCCCGTCTCATGTGTATAATAATTGTTTTTGACAACTTTGGGGAAAATGTTACACTTTCATCTCAGTACACACTGTGTACTCTATTTTTTAGTAAGTTTGATTCTCAACTTGAGTACTTTCTCCAGCTGTCAGGAGGAGGACGAGAAATTTTCGGATCCGCACTACTGTCCAATGACACCGTTTGCTGTAAAAGTCAACAAGGGTATCAAAGGGGTAAGACAGAAGACAGATTTGTTTTACGACTTTTCAATATTAAAACGTCAACCCATTTTGTAACCTATCAATTTTTAAGGATGAATTGGGAAAATCCTGTATTTTTTTAATTTTTAAATTTTTTTTACAGCCTAGATGTCCTGAGGCTTGCAGAGAATATCATTGTCCCTCCAATTTTCGCTACTGCTCTTGTGATTTTACTTACGCAGACTCTATATCCTATAATCCGGACAACCCAGACCCAGATAAAAATGCACCAAACTGTTACAATAATTGCAACTGTCTCCCCTAATAATTTATTTTAGTCAATGTATGCAAAAAAATATGATGGTTTATGGATTATAAAAATGACGTGTGTAATACAACATAATATGAAACAAAGACTTGAAATAAAGGTTATTAAGGGGTACAAGATATATTGTTCCTATGTATTAGTAAACGGAAAACGTAAGGAAAACCTTGGGGCTTGAACAGCTGAACGGATCTTAATGATCCATGCATCAAACTTGTAGGAAACAATTCGGGGCATATGCTAAACCTCATGAAAATCCTCAATTATTACTCCTACTAGTTGTATTTTTAATTTCCCCACCCGAGAAAAGCGTGTGTACCTAATTTCCATTGGATACGCGTAAC
>JAQGBI010001015.1:0-11638 GCA_034698325.1 Sminthurinus elegans | reverse complement strand
GAGAGATGGATGTTGAGCATTGTTATGTATATGTTGTTTTGTGTAAAAGCCTCTAGCCAATGTTTCTGAAGACGTTGCAGTAAATCTTGTGGCGCAAACTTTAGAGGAGAAATGTCAATTAGTTTTAATGTGAGTGGACTACGGGGTAAAAAGGTAAAAAGGTTTTGCTAGTGATGTGATGTGGTATGATGTTATGTTGTGCTGTGTGTGCAATGTGCAGCCTGGACTGTAGACTCTAGACTGTGGACTGTGCTTTTTTAAAACAGGTATGGCCATCATCGAAGGAATCAACTAGAGAACGAATGAGCTCATCATCCATAGAGAAAAAGCTTTCTTTTCACGGGAATAAGCTTCGTAAATATTCGGTATCGAAAATTTATGTAGGCGTCTATCTACGTATTCCTCCATTCTAACCAACTCCAAACTATCCACACAAACACACACAGTTTTTTAAAGTTTTTTTCTTTCTTTTTCTTTGCAGTTAGAAGTTGGAATATTGTTGTGTAGAGAGTAGAGAATAATATAATCGCGTTGAAAAACAAGGCCCTTACTCAATTTCTAGGCTATGATCATCAGTGTCAAACCACCTTGCTTATTTATAGGTCTCACCGGAGATTCTTTTTTCCACCCTATCCCTTCCTATATAACTTTCATGATTACCTACCATCTTACTGCATACTACTTACAGGCACAGGCACAGGGAGAGATAGAGAAAGAGGAATATTATAGATACCTGTATGTATACATACTGCAGATAAATAATCTCCCACGGCACCTGCTTCTTCTTCATCATCTTCTTCTTGTACTCCTTCTACCTGACTCTGCTCTCTGTTCCTTTCATCTGTTGCTCACTGGCTCACTGGCTAGCTGATATTTTCCAATTCCAAGTCCAATGTGTGGATAGTATATATTATTATTATTATTATTATTCCTTTTGCTCTCATCTCTTGGAATATGAAAATGAAAAAGAAGGAGAAGTTGAAGAGCAGAACCAGGCAGCTTTATAAGAATACATAATATGATATAGAATAGAGTACTTGCCGTTCGGACGCTCGATCGACGTGCCTCATAATATATGTAGAGTGAGTATTGAGTATATATTCGTGTATCTCATATAAAGTGGCCTTTTTGCATTGATAAAATATGTAGCATTAACACTCACAATATTCTTCCAGTATCTCCATACTCCATACATGTACAAAATATTATATTATTATATTGAATATGGAACTGATAGTACATACTACATTTACTAATGCACTACACATTGCTCATGTGTCTGTACACGATTGCTCATACAATCAATGTGCGTCGTGATAAAAGTCTACTCTTATTCATTTGCAATGGTCTCTCTTTCTATCTTTCTCTGTCTATTGTATATCGGCCTTAGTTGGGCCTCATCGAATACAGAAACCTGTATGAATATGTGATGCAGACAGACGAAAAATATTATGTATAATAGTATCTTTCATTTGTGCGTATGTATGACGTGTAGTGTGTGTGATACATGCGTTTTAGGTTCAGACTCGTGTTTGATACGTTCCTTGTGAATTGTTCCTTGTTCATTGTACATTGTACATGTTGACTCTTGGTTTAGCTATGACATTCTTAGCAGGTCATTTAAAATGTAAAATACATGTTTAATTTTTCGTTTCATTTATTTCATGATTATGTTTTTTTTCATATTTTCACAGGTTCAACACTACATTTTCGTGATTCAAGCTCAAGATGAGGGCACACCATCCTTGTCATCTACAACGACGGTGTACTTTAATGTCAAAGACGTCAATGACAACGCTCCAGTGTAATGAAACTTTCCTCTTTATTTTTTTTGAATAGTGTATAATTTATGCATGGACTGTAATTTTGTTGGAGACTAAAGAGAAAATGGGAAAAGAACTTTTATAATATTATTTAGCTATAACATCCAAACAATACAAGTTTCCTCTTCCAGGAATGAAAATGAGAACAAATTGAGAAACAGAATACATTTACACAAAATCATAATAATTCACAATGACTGAATTCCTGTTGTTGTTTTGTTTTGTAATAATTGTAATGACTGAAATATATTTATTTATAATATATTGTAGATTGAAAAGGATAAGGGTGTAGATTGTAGATTGTAGGATTGAGAATGGATAATGTATAGATGTAAATACCTAGATTATGAAGTTTCTTTTCTCCTTTTCTCTCAATCTTGCTGGATGTGATATGCTCGCTCACAAGAGAGGACAAACGAATAAATATTAGAGGATGAGGATTGGATTTTTAATGGTTTTCATGATGAAATAATATATTTCCTCATTAACATAACTTGGAGCGTAGCATGAAGGAAGAAATAGAGAATGCTTTAGAGTCTTGAGTCAAGACTCATTCTCTATTTCCCTCACAATACATACATAATACATACATGTGTGATTTTATTTTATTTCTTGTGTTTTTTTTCCAGTTTCGACCCGATGAGTTATAACCGAGAAGTTTATGAGAACGTCTCTGTAGGAAGCTCCGTGGTGACCGTGTCTGCGACAGACTTAGATTCGGGTGAGTGAAAGAATAAAACGAGGAGAAAAAAAAAGGATACAAGAAAAGATATAGATATACATATCCCGTTGGCAAATACCAAGTACAAAGTACATCTATGTATATTATATTATTATACTTGTTCATAAACTTTGAGAGTTTGTCTATCAACTATCAACAGAATCGAGATATTAGTGTTTTTGGTTTTTGTTATTTCCCTGTTTCCTATACATGTATCCATGTGTGTATCTCCTATTCAATATCATATCACAAAACTCTTATAATACTCACAATAACTATATATTATCTATATGCATTATCCACGGAGGTAAAGAGTAAAGAGAAAGACGAAGGAAAAGATGGGAATAAAAAAAATGGTCGTAAATAGTCATACGAAGGAAGTAAAATTTTGTGTGAAGGAACTTTTATGACATTTTCAATCTATGTATAATGTATGTATATAATGTATACACGTGTATGCAGATGCGTAATACTTAATGTGCGTGTAAGCTAAAACGAGATGTGAAAGAAGAAAAGGGAAAAAAAATGAAGCACACATGAGACATGAAGAATTATATAATAGGATGTGAAGGGAGATAAATGAAAATGCTTTCTTCTTACTTACCTTAGTTTTCGTCATTGTCGTCATTTCTTCCTTTTTTCTTCCTTGTCCTCTTTTCTGATGGCAAATATTACTATGCCGCTTTTTAAACAAACAAGAATGAAAAAAATGTATATCTATATAATAGAATATATATATATGTATTGTACCCTTTTTTTCTCCGTCGCTGCGTCCGGCGTTTTGGACAAGAAAAAACATTATTATTATTATTATTATTATACTATTATGGAAAATAATAATATTATTATTATTATTGTATTTTATCTTTAGGTTTAAATGGAAAAATCACATATTCCATCGTTTCTGGGAATGATAATCAAGAATTTGATGTAGCAGAGAACGGCACAATATTCACAAAGGCATTCCTGGATCGCGAGACGAAACCATCCTACACTCTTATTGTTCAAGCCACGGATCTTGGCATCACCAAACGATTGTCGTCAACAGTTCAGGTTCAGTTTTTTTCTACTTCTCCTTCTCCGTCTTCACCCTTTCTCCTAGATATTTCTTTCTTTACTTTCGTTTTATTTACTAGAGAGTATATTATAGGATACAGTATAAAATATACATAGTAGATGGATAGAAATGCAGTTGAAAGTTGTAACTCTCGTAAGTCGTAAGATCTATTAGCATTGCAATAATACATAGACTATTATATATGTTACAGTATATTATACCTTATACCAAATCCGACATATATATTGTACATTATACACGCTACCAAATATGCATGTATATTTTATTATCAACTCCTTTTTATTTTCAAACTTGAAACTTCAAACTGACAATGCACAATCACAGCATGTCGTACATAAAAGTTAATAGAATATGTAGAATTTAGTATGCAGAATTGAGAATAGAAAAGTGTAGAGTCAAGAGTAGGAATGTTTTTACTCTAAACTTGCTCTGGCCATCTGATCAATTCAAAATTTCAAAGAACACGGCACTCAGCAAAAAAAAAACATATTAAATGTGGCGAGTCTTTGGGTATTGGGTACATATTATTATTGTTATGCATTCTGATAATAATCTCCGGTCATAAATTTGATCACAGGTGAGCATTGTCTTAAAGGACGTAAACGATGAATCTCCTCAATTCATTTCTCCGAATGAAACCTATGTAATGGAAAATTCGCCGATCAACACCGTCTTACTCGTCGTCAAAGCCATTGACAAGGATGAAGGAAGGAATAGCCATGTCGAATACATTTTAAATAATGAAAGGTAAAAAAAATATACTTTAAAGGTTTAAGGTAAACTTTTACTTTAGCATCCACATGCAGATGTCGTATTCTGTAGTGGGTATTCGAAATTTGAAATTCAAATGATATACCTTTTATTTACTTTTTTTCTAGAAATTCTTTTACTCTTGGCCCTGTTGATGGACTGTTACGTGTAAGTGGAGTCATAGATCGAGAGACCAAATCCATGTATAAACTCAAGGTATGTTGTTACTCATATCCCATATCATATCCATATGATATGAAGCATAATAAAAATAATTTAATTCAACAGTAGACAATGGACAGTAGTTCTTCCAGTTCTTTCTTTCTTTCTGTTTTTGAAAAATCATGTACGGTTACTATTTTTATTTATAGATAACTGCAAGAGATCGCGGAGAACCATCAAAATCATCAACACAAGAACTAACCGTGAAAGTACTCGACTCAAATGACAATTCGCCAATGTAAGCCTCTCTTTTTTAATATTTAGATTACTTAGGTTAATCCATTGCACGAGAACGATATTAGATATTATGCATGTATTTCAAGTACCATATATCACATATATGATATCATTTAACGGTCGATTGATTTATAATCATAAAAGTGATTAATTATGCATGCATGCGTAAATATGTGTATATATGAGATTATTTGAAAATCTAAAGCGGATTTTCATCATAGTTTTTTAAAAAAAAATATTAATCATGATTTATAATAATATTCATGGATATTGTATTTTTTTTCTTCTATAGTTTCGATCCAAGGCAATATAGTGCTGCGATTCCGGAAAATTCATCCATTGGCATGAGCGTTTTACAGGTATGTACATTGTACATTTTACAATCTATACATGTATATAATGTATACGTATATGAAAAAGCCAAAATCAAAGTTAAAATATTCATCATATTTTCCGAGTTTGGCTTCCAATGATTTATGTTTTCATCGTTGATGCGTGCATGCACGAGTTTAAAACTTATTTCTTTATGCATAACAATACAACAATATACAATACATGATAAGTACATGCTACACATTTGACTTGTAAAAAATGTGCAGTTTACCCATGCATTTTATTTTACATACATTCGACAGAAAAGAAAAGGAGAATTTGATATAAGAAGGATAATATAATCCGGGTGTACATATATGTACAATTTGTATTGAAAAAGGCGTAATGTATTCATGTATATGTAATATAATTTTCTTCTCTTCTGGTAGGTCTCTGCGAGTGACAGAGATGAAGGGAAAAATGGCCAAATACGGTAAGTACGATTAACTATATGGTTTAATACGTGAAGCACAAAAATCTATACTATACTAGAATTTAAAATCTGATGTTGCTGATGAAATTTATGACTTTTGGGATTCTAATTGTTCCCTCTTGTATATAAATGTTTCTATGATTTAAAATGAAGTGGAAAAAAAAATTGGAAACAGATGATATTATTGAACATATTATTTTTTATACATCTGTGAATATTCATCTTCAAACTATATCTTTTTAAAGGTTTGCCATTGTTGCTGGAGATCCAGTATTTGATTTCACCATTGGAGAAGATTCTGGTGTTCTTCGTCTAGCCAAGAGTCTTAATTATGAACGTAAAAAATCCTATACTTTGACGATTCAGGCGGAAGACTCTGGAGAAAAGGTAAAGAGAGAAAATGATATACATATAGATAAAAGTTTTCAATACTTGATAAAATTGATACATTCCATGATAGCGAATAGCGAGTAGTGAATGGGGGTTTCCTTCTTCATTTCCCATTTTGGAGAGAATGGTTTTTATAACTTATGTATATATAGTATATATGATACGCCAAAGTTTCTGCTCATTTAATTTGAATTTGAATTTATAATTCGATTTCAATGTGTCGGATGTGTCGGCGTCCTCAGTACATGTACATAATATAAAAAATAAAATACAGTACATAAAAACCTCCAGGCAATTATTACTCATCTCCATCTTTTTTAAATTCCTTCGATCCTAATAAAATGTATGTACATACATTTTACTAGCTTTGAGTGTTTATGTATGAAAATAGGAATGAAATCATTATATTACTATACACATTATGGTTTGGAGTTTAGCTAGACTATGATGAAAACTGGAATTAATTTAAATGTACTCTAAAATTATTATTTCCTCTCCTTTCCTTCTACAGCCTCAATATGACACGGCTACTGTGACGATTCACGTGTCTGATATCAATGACAATGCCCCAGTGTTCATCCATACACCCTACTTGGCCTTTGTACGGGAGAATATGATTGGATTACCCGCTGCCGTGTTACAAGTCAAGGCATATGATGCGGATAGTGCAGTGAATAATAACCAGATTAGATATTTGATGAAAGAAGGGGACAAGGGCTCATTCCGTGTGAATACAACTACTGGAGAAATTACTGTTCATCGTGCTCTTGACCGAGAACGTCAGGCCGAGTATATGCTTACGATTGTTGCAATGGACACAGGTCAGTGGTTACTGTTTTCACTCTCTCACCTTTTAAAAATAAATGATGCATCTTGACTCTTGACTTCTTCTTCTCTATCTTCTTCTGCTTCTTGTGCTTCTTTTTCATCATCATTATAATGTACATGATACATTATGTAGTTAGCAGTTTGTATGTAGATTTTTACAGTAGATGTATCATGTATATAGTATAATATAATGGTATGAAAATTATGAATATTGTTGGGTGCGTATTTTCTCAATAATAATTCTATGGTCACTGCATCATCACCATCATCATCATTATTATTATCATCATCATCATATACATTATGCATATTATATTCTCATGTATATTTGGACTGATATTATGAGTGTATTATGAGGTTTTTTCAAAGGTAATATTATATTTCACCAACTCGCTTTTTTATTTGTGTGGATATAAAGTTAAATAGATGTTCCTTGCTTACTTACTTGCTGTGCTCTCAAATATTTTACTACATTACATTACATTACCTTATATTATAAAAAGAATAGGAGGGATGAGAGAAGAATGTAAAATTTAAAAGAAATGCGTAGGCAATGATGAAGTTTTTTTTTCGGGTTAGCAACAAAGTTCATAAATTAAGGACCTACATAATATATATGTATATATGTATACATCCACATTTATAGATGTATTTTAGAGATACATCATCAGTATTCATCATATAATATAAATCTCTCTCTCTCTCTCTGCATATAGTTCACATGTATAAAGAGCAAGATGATGATGATGATAATAATAATAATATTATTATTATTACTACTATTATTACTTGTTGTGTGTATGTAAAGTGTATAAATGTAGGGAAGAATCGAGTATATATTAAAGTTATCCAGCTAGCGGCTATTTTTCCTACATTATTTATAACCTCGCTATAAGTGGTGATAATTCATTCGGGAACCACGCCATAGATATCAGCATCAGCTGCACTGCAACTAACTGCAATGAAGTCTGGTGCTGGTACTGGCATTGAGGATGGGACTGGTAATGTAATGTAATATAATGCATAATATGAGATTCGTTCAGCACCCCATCCAATCATAAAGTAGAAACAAGATGAAAATTCTTCCCATTCACTATATAGACTCAGACTTTCGACTGCAATAGATGATTTGTTGCATACCCGTTGTTTTTCGTGGACGCCGCGTCCTAATCTTCATCAAAAAGAGAGAGAGAGAGAGAGAGATAGTTTTCTCCCTTCCTTCCTTCCTTCTTTCTCTTTCTCTTTCTGCTCAACGCCAAATAGTTACTCTATCAAGCAATTTCCTTGAACGAAAAAAGAAAAAAAAACCATTTCATGTCTTCTTTCTTTCTTCATTCATACAACAACAACAATAATAATAGTATAATAATAACACCTCAACAATAACAATAGCAATAACATAGTCTCAGCTTCTAATTCTTCAATGAGTTCAAGATGCTCACACACTCACAGGACTTGACAGATGACACATGATAAAAAAAATTACACATGAACTTTGTACCACACACTTTCAACGTCGGTTTAGGAATCGGAAATATGGCACTTGAGACACGACGTAGCGTGATGTGTAATGTAAATGTATAAAGTATGAAGAGATGAAGACATGAGTGTAATAGAATAAAGGATCATAATAATAATAATAATACGTGTATAATAGGAATATGATTAACCACGATTAGAAATAAACTTAATTAAATACATAATATCTATACATGCAAAAACTTGAAGAGGATGATTTTTAATTTTTATATTTGTATGATCAAGTCAAGGAGGTTGATAAAATGGGAAAGTTTAGTTTTGTGTAGACTTACCATCATCATCATCCTCTTGTTCTTCTTCTTCTTCTTCTTCGTCATCATCTTCTTTTACCTTGACGTATGGACTCGTTAATAATTAATAAGCACGTAGTGTAGTGTAGATGATACCTTATGGCATTTTATTTGTGTGATATTATACTTATGACATGATATGATGTGAGCTGTTCTGATGTGATGTGTACATGAGAAAGGAAGAAAAAGTATAAGAATATACAGAATATATACAAAATGAGAGGGAGAGGGAGAATCTTTTGGAGTGTCTAAATGTTTGTAGTTGTGGTGTGTGTGTGTGTGTGTTTGTGTATTATCATAGATACATGCCATATTATTGCACTGCCAAATGAAGGGATGAATCAAAAGTAGAAGTAATAGTAGTAATAGCAGTAGTAGTAGAGACACAACCACTGGGCATCTTCTTCCTCTTTGTATTTTTTTTTCATTTTACCATCTTCACCTCTCTCTCTCTCTCTCTCTCTCTCTCTTACTGATTCTCTCTCCATCACTCATCCAGTAGTGTGTTTGTCTCCGATAGGGTCAAAGACCCATGATAGTCATAATTATCGCCGGCATCTGATTATACACTCTATACTTATACATGGTGTGTATATTTGTATTTATTAGGTATTATGTACTTTAATCTTTATACGCTGTATTTATAATAGGAACACATTATGATTTTGTAGGATGATACGTCCATTCTGTATTCTGTGTGATGTACATTTTATATTATATATTATACATTATGCCCTCTGCTCTATCTTGTATCTTATTATTAGTATTATTATTATTTTCAAGCTTTTCCTCCTGCCAATTACACATTTCAAATCATATTAGGACATTTTAATGATAATACTCGATACTCGATACTCGAGATATACCTACACATTTGATGTATATATGCATTATTATGCATTATTCCTTGTGCTTTTTATGAAACTGAAAAGTTCGTTCATCTGTCAATCCAATCCGATCCAATCCAATACCAAACAAAATCCCATTGTATGCATTACATTGTGTGTACATCATACATGATTATGCTGATAATTATTAAAATAATCCTGTGAGCTTCAAAAAGCTAAAAAAAAAGTTGAAAGACTTAAATGCGTATGCAAAGTATATAGCTAATATTTGATAACCTACTTAAACTATAGGCTAAATAAATACATCAAGAGTAATGCTCATGTATGTAGTATGTACCTTGTACCTATTGATACTTGTGAAAAATAACCTATGAAAAATTTGAACGGACTTTACATTTGCATTTTCCTTGTTGATGAAATTTATGCACCCATCCACATTTTGACATTTGACATGTATACGTCGTGTAGTTGAGAGTTGAGATTTTAGATGCTCAGCTAACCTTAATCGAAAGCGATGAATGGGGAATATTTCATGAAAAGCCAAGAGAACAAAAACATGAGAAACCAAGAAGAGAAAGAAGTAATAATAAAAATAATGAAAGAGGTTATTAGAAACTTTGTATTATGTTGTGCTGCGTTATGCTGTATACTGTACATTGTTACACTGTAAGTTTTCCAATTTCAATATCTTTACTTTTGGACATTGAAAAAAAGTTTTATTTTATGATAATAACAATGACGATCGAGCATCGAGTATTGAGTGTCGAGTATATTATATGTAGAGACTGCAGTCTGTAAAGGTATTTAACTATGAGGGAATATTGAAAAAGAATATGAAGAGAACATAACATGTATGAAGAATAGCTTAGTTTATTAATGCAAACGAGGAAGATCATGTATGTGTATAATATATTCAACAAGTAAAAATCAATAAACAACGACAGCAACAGGTGGGTATGTATTTTCATGATATATGATATGTAAGACCGAGTATGAATATGAATCTTCTATTGATACTTGAGTATTGAGTATTGAGTACGTACATATATACATGTATCAGTTTTTCGTTTTTAGGTTTGAGTTTCACATCTATCGAAAATCGAATGTAGAAGGAACGGTTTTTTCCCCTTCTCTTCTCTTCATTTCTTTTTAATCCATTCTTCTTTTAATGAATGCAAAATATGAGCATGACATTCAAAGGAATGAAGAAGCCGAAAAGTAAGCTTTTAATATGATCTCTGTGTTCTTGGTTGCTTCAATGTGAGTATTATGTGTTATGTGTTGAGACTGCACTGTAGTGCATTGTATAAAGTATGGAGTACGTAAATATGTATGAACTGGATAGGTTGAAAGTTGATAGGTTAGAATAAGAGATGAAATAAAACGTCTGTTTTGGGGTTTAGTTAGGATTTTGAACAAGTGAGAGAGGGAAGAGAGAGAAGAAAGACGGGTATGAAGGAGAAGCTTTACCATTATCATTATTATTAGTATATTATATATTAGTGTATTATACTGGATACTGGAATATTAGGAATATGTACAATTTACATGTATAGAGTATAGATGCATGCATATCCAAGACGGAGGAAGGAAGAAGAAGAAGGAACGTGGGAATCACAGGTGATAGGCGAGTAGTTTTGGTTTGGTTTGGTTTAGTTAGTGGCTGGTTGGTGTAATAGTGTGTAGTATGCAGCTCTCCTTCTCTGTTTCTCTCTCTCTGTCTATGTATTTCCTTCGTGGTCGTTTGAAACGAAGGTATGGTAATTTAAAAAGGAAAATAAGGAGAAGACGAAGAGCCCTTTTGTATATTGTGTATTGTATCGTTGAGTTTCGTAGCCCGTTTAGTAAAATAGAGAGAGGAGGGAGAGGAAGGTGAGACCAGTAAGTAAATGCCCATTCTTCTTCTTCCTCTTTTTACACTATTTCGTCTTGTGCTGGTTGTTCTTCTTCTTCTTCTTTTTCTTTTGTTTCTTTAGCAAAATTTAAAGAAGAGCTCACATGATTTCGTTTCATTTACTTACTACAACCACCATCACTACTCCTACTACCATTTAAGCATTTAATAAAGTACATACCGCTACATTCTGTATTATGTATTTTGTATACT
>JAQGBI010001014.1:0-11639 GCA_034698325.1 Sminthurinus elegans | reverse complement strand
AAAGAGCGACACGAGAAGAGCCTTTGATATAGACGGAAAATATGGATCTATCGAAAGTGAAACAGCGTCCATTTGCAGTCGCATTGTAATTCCAACTCCACGGACTCCGGGGTCCTAATTGAAACAAGACATTTTGAATACAAATTGAAGAAACCAGATGCAATTTCAGCAGATCAGAAAGCGTTTAAAGATAGTGAATTGAAACAGTAAATTTACCCGAGAAATAGCCAGAGGCTGCAGCAGGTGAAAAAGATGGCAAATTTCCTTGCTTTTCTTTACATGGTCTTGTTTCCTGCGATACAAAGAAAATTCAGTTTTATTTCTCTGAATTTGCTCTAGTTCAAGCTCCTGGATTTCGGATGTGAGATTTTCCATACTTTGCGTCAAATTCTGATTCTGATTCAATGTTAGGACTTGTGCCTTTTTTCAGTGCATCTCATCACAACCTTTTCAAATGTGACAGCTCGATTTGGAATTGTGAGGTTGTTTTTAAAGCCCCCAGTGGAATTTTTCGAGAGCGGAAAAAGTCTATCAAGATTTTAAATAAAAAGTTTATGTAAAAGTAAAAACTCACCCTCACGAGGACAAACTGGCGGCTCATTCTGTTTTTGTTCTAGTGTGGAATTTAGGGTTTTCACTTGCTCCTCCAGTTTATTTATTGTCTGATTTTGGGATAAAATCTTATTCTGCGATTGTTCCTCTGCTCTTTCTAATCCATTCTTCAATTGTTCCAGCTCCTTTATTCTTCTTGGGTTATCCATGACATTTTTATTTTTCTCTCTAAGTGTGATCAAAGTCCTGTTTTCTTCCTTCTGGAGTCGATTTATCGTCTGATTTCGAGAGAGCGTTTCATTTCTCAGCTGCCTCTCGGTCAGTTCAAATATTCTCTCCTGCTGCTCCAGCGCCCCTATTCTTTGAGCTCTATTCTCTACATCTTTCTCTTCAAGTTGGATCAAAGTCCTGTTTTTTCCCTGCTTGAGAGTACTGATTGCCTGATTTTGATATTGCGTTTCATTCCTTAGCTGTTTCGCCGTCAATTCTAATCCTCTGTAGCGTTATATGATTGAAAATATTATTAACTACATAAGATTTTACTGGTTCAAAATATTCTGAGTGGTGTAAGGATAAAGGGCCTAATCACTCTTTAAATATGATGAACGATAGCACACTATAATGATGACGATGACTAATATTATTAACACCGAAAGTATCCTCAATATTATGCAAATGTTCTTATTATTTTCCCCGGTTCACGGCCAGAATAACAATTGATCCAGATTTGCACAACTACTTTTCAGTTACATTGGCTATATTGACTCGACTCACGATAATGCCAAGATGCACTAAATTCAAGTAATAAAATGCTCTTGTACACTCACAACGATTTATACTTTTCAGATATATGTGATAAGCTCTAAGTCTTCACATATGTTTATTTTCTTTTAACACACAAATAACAATTACTTTTAACACAATAATAATTACTTTCTTAAATACGCAAGTTGTATTTAAACTATGATATTATAGTGATATTATCAGCTACTCTCCAAATCGTAACCCAATATCACTAAACTTTAAAATAATTCTTAGAGCTCTAACCAACACGTTCTCACTCTTCGAAGCTTTCCAATATACTATGTTCTCCACAGGAGAATCATGTTGGATATACAACTTAAACTAAATACAACAATATACAATAATTTCTTACATACGATTTCTTACATGCTATTTCTTACAGACTATCCTGTTCAATTCAAGTGTACTAGTACAGATCAAAAGAACAAAAAGACAATTATTTCAGAGAGTTAGAAAATCCTTCAGAAATACAAGTGAAATATTCTCACAAGTGAAATAATCACAAAAACAAGTGAAATAGAGAAAAATTCACACAAACTAAAAGCCACATCATACAAACTAAAGAAATCATAAACTAAAGGAAAATAGTATGGACTAGCTAGTCTGGACTGAAGACAAATTATCTCAGAGAATTAGAAAATCCGTCAGAAATTCCAACCTTCTCCTTACTTATAATATACTCATAGGGGGTAAAACAAAGCTTCCATCATATTTCATATCTATTTTAGATACATATTAAACTTTCTTATAAATTCAAACTAATTTTATAAAAGTCGGAAAATCTTCACAATTTTCAACATCCTTCTTTCTCCTGCTCCAGCTCCTTAATTTTCCGAGTCTTATTCTTCAATTCGTCCTCCGTCTTTTGAAGCCTGAGCAAAGTGTTGTTCACCCTCTGAATAAAATTCATAGTTTCTAATGTTTTGTTCTCATGTTTGTCCACTAAAACTTGGAGGCGGGAGGCTGGACTTGGAATTGTCATTTCATTTGTCTCCGTTTCGTTCGGGGCTAATAAATTGAGAAAGTCCGTTAGCATTTCCTCTGCTTGCGTTTTATTCCTCAGTTGTTCCTCCGCCCTTTTTAATTTGCCCTCCACTTCCTCAAGCTCCTTTATTCTCCGAGCCTGATTTTCTAAATTTTTATATTTGTCTTCAAGTTGGATCCAAATCCTGCTTGCTTCCTCCTTGAGATTAATTATAAACTGATTTTGATGTTGTATTTCATTCCTCATGTGTTTTTCCGTCAATTCTAACCTTTTCTCCTTGTGCTCCAGCTCCCGTATTTTCTCAGATTGAACACGGCTAGAGTTTGTGAGATTCTTCAACTCTTCCTCCGTCACTTCAAGTCTGGTCAAAGTGCTGTTCACCCTCTGGATAAATTCCATGGCTCCTCTTGTTTTCTTTCCGTATTTGTCCACTAAAACTTGGAGGCGGGAAGCGCGATTCGTCAAGTTTGTCTCCGTTTCCTTTGGTGCTAAAAGGGTGGCAAAGTCCAGGAACATTTCTTCTACTTCCGTGTTCAAAGTTGTGGGTTGAAAACCTACAAGACATTTTTCAGTACAAAATGTTTTAAGTACAAACCAATTTGGCTAGACCAAAGAAATCCTTTCGGATTTCGACGGTTTAAGTTTTAGTTCAAATTCCGTCTTCTGTTTTTTGTGTTCTGTGTCGTATTGTTTATTTACCCATTCCTTCTGGTTGGTTCTCAGAATAGGTAAATTTAATTCCCTTCCGTTTCACCCTTGAATTGCCCAGGCTCATAAAAACGAGAAGGATTTCATCCCTCCCGCCCTCAACCGTCTTATTCATTTTCTTTCTTGCCTCTGTCAAGCTAAAAGTTACAAGTAAAAAACATTGCAGGAATTAAACTTTGAATTTATGGGCCCTTTTTGAAATAAAAAATAAAAGTGTTTTTTCCTAACCGGAAGAGAGATTTTGGTTGTTGGCCAATGGAAATGATGTCAAACCAATCTCGATCGGATTCTACGCTGCCATAATTGACATTGAGTTTAATCCTACTCCCGTTTTTCCCAGGGGTCAAAATTATGAAAACCCGTTCATTCCCTCTGTAAAGTCCGGTGTTGGGGTACGCATGATTTTGGCTTGTGGCATTTGGTGCTAAATCCATCCTTTTAAATCTCAATGGATTCTCCACTTTGTTAGCGCCAGCATTTTTCAGTCTCAGATGAAACCCAGATCCAGAATTTTGAAGTCCAGCGGACCCACGAAAAATCAAAGTGATGAATGAATCCGTCATGTTCATCTTTTGGCCAATTTGTGTACTGGCAAAAGTCAGAGATGAAAAAATATTCATAATAATTGTAAGTTTAAAGAGCAAAACCAAAAACCAAGTATTTTATTCCGGCCCAGATGATCTAATTCATAGGTATAAAATTTAATAAAAAATCAGGAGTTAATTTTGAAACTTCATTATGTACTAGTAATATTTTCACATTACATGGATTCGTAGTTGAAGTTTTGAAGGGTGAAATTGTGGAAGGCGATCAATTGGTTTTGTTGTGGATCAAAATTTGCGTCAGTGTTGTTGAGGAGTGTGAGCTGAATGGGATTATTCTTTTGATTGAAAATGGTCCAAACACACTGGATAATTTTACCAGGCTCCGAATCCTCCACACGATAAATCATGTCATGCTCCTCCACCAGTTGAATTTCCCCTCCGCAACTTTCTAAATTTAACAAAAAATAAACAGTGCTCAAGGCAAAAATTTTTGCTCAAAATTGCAAAGGGAGGATTTTTGATGGATTGGCGACAAAATAAATTTAAGAAAATAAATCACAGGCGTACTTGATTTTGGCCGGTCTTCGTCTTCCTTTTGTCTGCATCCCTTTTCATCGGATCCGTCGTCACAGTCAAATTCCTCATCACACCTGAAATCCTCTTCAATTTCCTGGCCGTTGAAGCACTTGAATTTATTTGGTGCGGTCGTATTTGTATTTCTCTTCCAGTTTTTGACGATCCAGTCGTAATATGAGCTCACTTTTGTAAATAAACTCGGTTGTCTCAGGTCTCCACAAGTAGTTGCTCCAAAGGATGAGATCCCGACGAGGAGGTCTCTTTTGGAGCCATCTGGAAACTCGTAGTTTTTCAACACTAGTGGACCGCCGGTATCGCCTGCACAAATATTCGAATGGCCAGTTCGAGCACAAATTATACTCTTTTTGAAACTTGGGTTGATTTCTTTGCACTTTTCAAAAGGAAGGAGTGGCATGTTCAAAACCTTTAGCACATTTGAGTGCCCACCTGCATTTGAAGTTTTTCCCCATCCCGTGGCCGTCCCATTAAAATCTACATGGAACAAAACCAAGCGTGTTTTGAATAATCTGTGTGTAGTTTGTAGTTTGTAGTTTGACGTTGTACTTTGATTTAGAGTGGATTTGATGGGTGTTTTAAAGGTCACCTGAAAGAACGGGCTCATCCGGAGAGGAAATCCAAACGGGGCGCACATCCTCATTCAAGATGAAGGCACCATCCACAGTCAACAGGGCAATGTCATTACCCGCAATAATATAGCCGTTCCAACGGTCGTGCCGGGTGAATTTTGTGACGTTGAGAATCTGTTGATTCGTGTTTATTTCATTGAGTGTTCTCATCCCCGCCACAAGTCTGTATTCCGCTGGTCTAAATCTTCCTTGAAACAAATGAGCTGCAGTGAGTGCTGTCCTCTCGTCGATCAAGACGGCACCAGAATGGTACTCCCAACTCCCAAATCTACCAAATTTTTGGAGACTCAGATGATAAGGGAATGACTCCACTCTAAAATCAACTTCCTCGCCGCCAATCGCCCTTTTTGCTAGAAACATGACACAAAAATTGCAAGAAAAGAGACATGAAATACAGCCACATCACACATCAGATTCTGCACTCTAAATTTTACACGGATAGATTTCCGTGTAGACAGGACATGTGTAGCATGGGTTTTCTTGTTTTGTTACAGTGTGGGCAAAACTGCAGGATTTTGAATGAAACCCCTTGAAACTCCACTTTACACTTGACAGCATAATTTTTAACTGTTGAAAAAAAATTTTAGCAATAAACCTGGCTTCAGAATAGTGCTGAATGGGCCAACTTTGTTTCAAAAATCAAAATCATAATCAGGTGTCCTCACAAATAATTTTGATTGGTCTAAAGTTTTGGAAGCTTTGAAAAATTCCAAGTGGTCCAGAAAAAATTAATTTAGGCCTACTTTTGGTGGAGATTGTAGCTTTTAGCTGTGGTACTTTTATCAATCATAATTTAAATTGTTACAATTCGCACGGCGTCGTTATTGCAAATGAAAATTATGAAAAGTTAATTGTAGACGTACCCAATCTGTGGCCATTGGAAATGGAATTGTCACCATTTTGTCCTGTAGAAAAAGTTGAAATGTCAAATGAAATTAAGAAACATAATTCTAGAAACGCCCCAAAACATTTTCGCACCTTTTTTTCTAGCCCATATAAATCTTTTGTATCTTAATTATTTACTTGAACTTTTGTCAAAAGTGAGACGGATCGAGTGGAGATATTTTGAAATGTCTGTGTATTCTCTTCCATTCGCTCCATTTCCCGCCAGAGCTCCACACAAAAAATATTGTCCATGAATTTCACAAATCAGTCCACTGCCAATCACCGGAACCGGAAGTGGAAGTGGACATGAACTTTGAGGCGATGGTTTCACACAAATTGAATTTGGATTAGCCGTCGTCAATTTGCAGGCAGAATGATCAGTTTTTACCACGGGAAAACTTGCACAAGAAGATGAAGCTGACGATGACGATTGAGACAGAGCGACCAAAACTGTGAATCGAAATAAATAAACTTAAACATCATAAACAGTACTAAAACATACGGTTCAATACAAAACAAATACACAAATCTTTATATTTTGGATCATGTACAAATTTTACCGTCCGGTTCATTTGAATCACGTTGAATTATCTCGATTACACTCAAAGATTCTCCGAGTTGAAAATCCGACTCCAGTAAAATTACGGCAATATCATTTTCCGAGGGCTCACTTTTAAAAGCTGGAAAACTGTGGATTGTTTCTACATTTCTTGATTGAAAATTTCCCGCTGCATCTTTTCCAGATGTTTGCACTTTCAACTTTGTCTGATTTTTCCCTTTGAGACAACTGAAGACGGTTAAAACGAGATACGAGGAAATCAAAGTTCCCGCACAAATCGGATTCGGATCCGAATTGAACAAAATGTCAACTTGATGGCTGTTGAATTGTAAAGTCGCCATCACGACGAGGAAAATTAAAGGAATATGCACAAAATAATAATTCCAATTTCAAGTGGAGGAATAAATAAAATAAAATAAAAGACTTGTGTGATTCTGAGGAGCTGAATGAAAAATGGATGAACTAGTTTTAAATTGTCCACGTCCGCTTGATTTGCGTCGTTGGATTTCTTAGAAGAAAGAAGAAACAGCCTGTAGATTTATCTATCAAGGATGTCCACATGAGCAGATAAGATTACGCGTGAAATCCAGTATAAATTGTACACATGTGTGAAATGCTCAATCTGTGAGTTGGCTGTTGGCTTGAGTTGGGTTGAATTGGAATGAATGGGAGGAAAACGAAGGAGGAAAATGTACATACAATTTACAAGTTTACTTACACATGCTGCAAAATTGTTAATATGTTAAAGCTGAATGATAATGAATTATGACTGCTCGTAGTTTGTACTGTCTCAGGTCACCCCTGTCAACTTCATTCAGTTCAACATGAACTCAACATGAAAGGTTATGAATTTTACCAAGGAAATTACAAATTTACATCTTACTTTTACTCTTGTGACCAACCCCAAAAGTTCTTTGTAGCTTATTGTCAAATTGAGAATTAATTTGTACATGTATAGAAAATGTTTGTGCATAAATGTAAAATCCACGATGAAAAAACTGCTATTATTTTCAATATTTAATATTTTAATTTTCAATGCTCTTTTGTTTAGTTTTGGCCACACACTTTTATATTTTGTATTTTGTGAGCGACCAACTCCAAAAATCCAAATCCACACAACCACAAAAAAGATTACTTTATACACGAGATGTACTTTTAAACAACTTTGCACACACAAACAAAGCGTGTATTACACACAGTATTTTTGTCTGTATCTTTGCGTTTTGCGTGGTTTGAAGATTTGCTTGGAAAATCTTATCAGCTCTGCTTCGTGGACATTGGAATTCATGTGTCTTTATCTTTAATTTCTTCCTGTTGGTAAAGAGGATTTACTGGTCATTTACTTTTATTCTCATCCCATCAACTACAAAGCATAAGACCAAAATCCTAATCCCGCATCATGATTCAAACCAATAAAAATCTATAAAAAATACCGCTTTTTCAATTCGTCAATTCCCCTTTATTAAATCCCAACCAAAGTCCAGTTTATTCAAAAAACATGATCTTTGTACAAAATCTCAAGAATAAAAACATGCACAAATCTCATATAATTTGGTCAAAATTGCAATAATAGTTCAATTTTATTCTGTTTTCTATTCATCAACTTAAATTTTTAAAATGAAATGTCAAGATTTCATGTGCACAACAAAAACTGGAAGACTATTTGAAATTTCTGACTATTTTATATTTAATGTTTCTTGCCCAAAATTTAAGTGGCTTCATTTGAACGGATGTTGGTGTACTTGAGTTTGAAGCCGGATTTGATTCTGCAGCCGTCTTCAACCGAGTTGAAATAGAGAAGAAACGGCTCGTCCGACTCTCCTAAAAATGTGTTGTTCGTCCAAAAGCGGAAGCTGGCAAATCTGAGCCATTTTAATTACAGTGATTATTAAAATTAATCCTGCTTCTCATTTTCCTAATTTTCTATGGATGCTTTTAAATCTGTGCAAAATTTTAGTGTGTATAAAAATGGACTTACTCGTACACACGATGAAATTCCCCGTCAACATCGACATGAGGATTTTGCCTAAAAGTGAAGACTTTCAGACGATCAAATCTTGTCTCCAAGTCTACAAGTGTTAAATTCAGCTGGATTTTGTTCACAGTTCCATTCGCAGCTTCAGCTTCAGCATTCTTTTCTAGAGTGATGAGGAAAAATACTCGTTCGTTATTTCCATAAGTGCGAGCTAGAGGACGAGGATGTGTGAATTTCTGCACTCGTTGGCTTTTGGCTTCAAGTTCAATTGCCTTCACATTCAGAAAATCTTCTCCAGAACTAAAATCGGAACCAGGAGCAAAATCACCGACTCCGTCCAGATTGACAGTCAAAACTTGTTCATTTTCTGTCCCATTTGACCTGAACAAAAGGGCGACGACGCTGGATTCCGTTTGAATCTTTTCATTTCTCATCCTTGGCAAACAAAACAAAACAAAAAGCTCATTAGAAATTTATTACACACAAAAGAGTCTGTTTTACACTTGTTGTGCTTATTGCTTTTTTTACTCGTCATTAAACTAAAAATCTTACAAGCTTGTGTGTTTGTCATCTTGGACCAGGAGGAGTTGGCTGTTTGTAGTGTCAAATGAAGCTGTGATGTTGGAATGTGGACCGTGGGCATTGTGAACGATCCAGAGACAGTTTGACATTTGATCTGGAGGAGCCCTGTAGCTGATTTTATGCCGACGCTCAAGATTTATCACACCTCCACAAGACCCTATAAATTTTAAATAAAGAGGGAAATTTCAAACTGTGATGAAACAAGAATTTAATTCTGAGTTTTGTTTTGTATTTGAAACTCACGAGTCTGCTTCACGTGCTCTTCTTGTTCCTACGAATAAGAAAACGTGAGGCTATTTTTCTCTTCGGTGTTATTTGGACTTGAATTATTGGAATTGGAATTGGATTTGAGATGGATGACAAAGGGTTCGCCTGCACTCGAAGTGAATGATTCAGATGTAATATTTCTGCTTCCGTTGCTCCTGTTTTGAAATAGGAAATCCAGTAAATAAAATCCAACTTGAGCATAAAATTCAACTGCACGTACAAAATACAAATTACGCAGACTTTTTCTAACTTCTTAATTTTTTACCTGTAAATTGACATGGGTCTCTCACGAAAGGTCAAAATTTCAAGCCATTCCTCATTCACATCCGTCAGGTGAATATTCGTGAGATTGAGGTGAACTTTTCGGTCATTGCGAGTCGGCTGGACCAAAATTATAGCACTTTGAATTGAATTTGAATTTGAGTTTTGTGGTTGGTCGACAGGAAAGGAAAACTCTTGAGTTTGGTTCAAAGTGGGGGTCAAAATCTTGTCAAATTGTAGTAAATTTTGCTGTTGATCCAAAGAAGAACTGGAATCGGAAGTTGAGTTCAAGTGTCTCAGTTTTAAGAAAAATCCAGTGGTGGTTGAAAATGGGGATGAGCGGAAGTAGAGGACGAAAAAGGGCTGATCCACAGAATAAACTCGTCCAAATTCGTTTCTTTGGAAGGGAAAATGAAAAAAACATGTGGATTAAAAAATGTATCAAAGTAGCCTAAAAATTGCACAAGTAATGTGAAAAAATCACAAAATCCTTTAGTTACGATTTTCAACTCTCAGATTTTTTTGATGATAAAGTCTGAAACTTTATACGTTGCTACGGCAACCGGTTTGCTAATTAAAATGATGCGGAAGTGAGTTTATTTATTGCCGTATCCAAGGGATACTAAAGCAATGGAATTTGTAGTAACCACAAGATTTGTTCACTAAATTAAAAAGTTTTGGTGGTGAGGGATTTCAGAGATTAAATTTCTCCAAAAGTACATTAAATTAATGTTCATGAGGTCAAGAGAGTCATTTTGAGTGGTCGCATGACCACACTAAAAACAAAATTAAAATCGTCAAAACAAAAATTTCTGTTTTTTCTGTGGCACAGCCGAGGCATAAATTTGCCATCCATCAGACAAAATGCATTTTACTACTTGCACCAAAGGGCACTTTTTCTGAAAATTTTGGGAAAATTTCCCGACAGGAACACTAGCCAAAAAATATTTTAATCCGAAAAACAGCCACCACAATCGTAAAAATTGGAAATTTTTAGAAATAAGCTAATCCACTGTCGAGATCTCAATTGACATATTTTTGAGCCGAAAATTAAGACTTGAACTTTTAAGCGTCGCATTTTATCCTGGATTTTCAATTTTTACCCTTTTGTGAACAAAATTGTCTATTTTCTCATTTTTTAAAGAATGTGCTAGTTTAATGGGGATAGTTCCAGAACAAAAGTTGTTGCCCTTGGGCTGAATTTACTAATTCCTTTTTATCCCGTTCCAAAATGTTGATATTTGGCTTAAAAATGGAGAAAAACGTTTTTGAGAGTTACAGCAAACACAGACATTGGTTACTTTAAAGCAAAATTCTGTTGCTATGGATTTTCGTAACTAAAGAAAAAGAGCTGTTTTGACAAAAGTGGCGAATTTACAAAGAACTCACACGTGATGACTCGAAGAGTCACGCCGAGTGAAATTGTGAAGAATGTGCAGGCTGCTGCCATCTGTGAGGTTGAAAAGTTGCGACATGCTGTCCAAAAGAGTGAGGCGGGAGGGGCCAGCCCTTGAGTTTGAAATCACCCAGACACAACTTGATTTGAAACGGTTTGCTTGGTAAAACAAATCCTGGTCGCCGTCCACAGTCAAAGGTCCACCGCAACTAAGCCCTGAAATTCAAAATCCATCAAAGTCAAAAGAAGAGGAAGAAAAAAAAACAACACAGAAATATTCATATTAAAGGTCAAAGGCCAAGTTCTGTCTTTTCTGCAGTCTCGTGTTTTTTAATTACCTGGTGGGGATATTCTTTTCGGCTCGTCCTCAGAATAGGTGAATTTAATTCCCCTCCGTCTTGTAGCTGCATTTCCCAGGTTCATGAAAACGAGAAGAATTTCATCCCTCCCGCCCTCAACCGTCTCATTCATACGCCTTCTGGCCTCGCTCAAGCTAAAAGGTACACGTAAAGCATTTCACGAATTAAACTATGAATTTAAGGGTGTTTTTTTTTTAGAAAATAAAAAGTTTCCGCTTACCGGAAAAG
Source organism: Sminthurinus elegans (assembly GCA_034698325.1). Taxonomy (NCBI): domain Eukaryota; kingdom Metazoa; phylum Arthropoda; class Collembola; order Symphypleona; family Katiannidae; genus Sminthurinus; species Sminthurinus elegans. Next base: position 310 of record JAQGBI010001014.1, on the reverse strand, counting down.
AGATTTGGCTTGCTTGCCGATGGAAATGATGTCAAACCAATCTTTCTGGGGAAGCGTCGCTCCGAACGTGACAGTGATCTTAATCCTCCCGCCTCTTTCCCCAGGGGTCAAAATTATGGACACTCGTCCATTCTTCCCGTAAAGATCCGTTTTTGAGGGATAAGCATGATTTTGGATTGTGGAATTTGGCTTTAAATCGTTCCTTATAAAGCCGTTTATCCACTACTCGTGAAATTATCTCCGTGGAATCTTTAAAAAATCAGAACGGCCAAACCGGAGTCAGAAAAAATCTGAAAAAAATCACAAGACC